>OZ007568.1:75489235-75566735 GCA_963931925.1 Onchidella celtica
TGTTATTTTTTTTTTAAATACATGCTTGAAGTAAACAACTTTTAATTATACCCCCCATCATCTTCCTTATCTCAATTGCCACCTCCCTGCCAAATTGAAGGCCTGAAGAGTGTATAGTTTGGTCAGTGACTCATGCCAAAGGTTGCAAGTAACGAAGAAAAATGGCGACAGGGGTCCAAAAACGATGAACGGTCGCGAAAGCCGCGCCAAAATTAGTCATGAATGGGGGACAACCATTGGCATGTTCAGCAGGGTGCGTGGATGGATTTCATGAATATAAAAGGCTTATCTTTGAAGTGGATTTGATAGAGAATGCTTTCTGTTTTATAATGAATAGACGACGTGCATATTGTCATTAGTAGGGCTTTGAAAAACTTCAAAATTTGTGTGTAGTCCGTCTTCTTGTGAAATGTATCCGTTGGGTTTGGGGGGGGGGGGGGGAGGGGGGTTAATATTTGGGGGGGGGGGGCTTTGGAGTGGGTGGTGAAAGAAAATTTGGAGCCTGAGGGGGCGATTGCCCCAAAAAATGTTGAGAACCACTGATATAGATCGATGGTTGTTTCTTGTTGTTGATGACAAAATGAAACAGGGACAAGGAGGAGTGAAGAGCCTTGAGTCAGGCACACATATCAGTAGACGCGAAACCTCTTGAGACACTCACAGTCAGATTGTGTCTTTTGTAATGAAAAGGCTTTTTCTATTGGTGGGCCTAAATTGTGGAACAGCATCAGCGTTGACACCAGGAAAAGTGGAAACATCGTCGAGTCACATTTAAAAATAGGCTCAAAAATGATTTTTTTTTTTTTCAGGGCTGTTTTTCTTGCAACTGAATGATATCCCTTTCTGGTCTCAGAGGTTTGAGGATGATAGTAGATCAAGTGTTTGTTAATGTGTGTGGATGGGAGCATGATGAATTGATCTTATGTTAATCCTGTTTCTACTTTCAGTTCAGCGCTTTAGAGCACGTCATTTTTTGCGGATTTGATCGCTATACGTTAATTATTACATTATAATTACTTTACAAAAATATGGCAACTTGCTGTCGTGTTGCAGCAGTCGGGTCCTAGTTTCATGTTCCCGTCAACTCTGTAACATGCCTGACTGTGTCTGGCATCTGTGCGCGTATCTCCATTCATTCGCCTTTTTTTTGTTGTTGTTGTTTGAAGCGCATATCCGCACAACATGTTGTGCACACAATTCGATGACGTAGAACACACAATGTGAATGAATCTTCTTCATTCATAGAAGAGCGCTTACATTTTAGACCAATCAGGTAGAGCTACCCTAGCCCATGTGATCGAATTGTGTGCACAACATGTACAGATATGCACTTCGTTGGTTTTTTTGTAAAGAAATCCGACGCAGGAGAGTTCCTGTGACGCCTGATAATGAAAGAGAATACCCACGGTGGCTGGTCGGGAGTCGCACTGGAGGAGGATTGAGAGAAGAGAATGGAGAAGTAGAGAGAGAGAAAGAGAGACAACACATGGAAAGCGATTGGCTGGGAAACGGGTGGAGAGAAGATGGTGAGTGCAGAAGCAGAGAAAGAAAAGAGATAATACAGAGGGAATGAGGCTGACTAGGGGCCCACTGCAGGAGGATAGAGAGAACAGGATGAATGGAAGAGTGGGTAGGGAGAGCGAGAGAGAAAGCGATAACGCGGATGGAAAGCGACTGACTGGGGGAGGATAGAGAGAAGAGGCTGAGTGGAGAAGTAGAGAAAGAAAAAAGAGAACAGACGGAACGAGACTGACTGGGGGCCCACTGCAGGAGGATAGAGAGAAGATAGTGAATGGAGAAGTAGAGAAAGTAAAGACGGAACGAGACTGGCTAAGGGCCGACATCGGGAAGATAGAGAGACGACGATGAACGGAGGAGTGAAGAGAGAGAGAGAGAGAGAGAGAGAGAGAGAGAGAGAGAGGGAGAGAGAGATAGACTGAAGATTTAGGGAACCAGAGCTCACCTTTACGTGACATCAGCGCGCTGTGAGACTTATCGGGCAGCCCCTGCAACAAGTTCCGTGTGAGTTTTGCGTTCGACTGGCACCACTCAGCCTGTCAGCCCATTCACTCCAACGGCTTGGCGCGCAGTGTGTGTGCACGCATGTGAGCAAGGGCTACGTTGATGTACGTACCGGTCGGTACTCACGATCTCTCTCTGTACTTTCAGTTGAAAATGCAGAGACGTGCGCGACTGAGCTGCTTAACGTGGGACTTCCATTGAAGCGCGCGTGTTTTTATTTTTAACACTTATCTGCGTGTTTTTTTTTTCTTTTAATCTTTTTTGCCTTGTAATTTTTCAAGGCTGCTATATATAAAAGTTGGCGCCATCTTGTATGAAGTGGTTAATGTGTAAGTTTTTCTTTTGCATGTTATCTTAAGCCGGTGCACTGAGATTATTTTTATGAGCGGTTTCTGTAACTTGCGGGCTTAAAAAAGTTGACATAGACGTTCTGTTTATAGTGACAGTAACATGGCTAATGAGTTATGATTCACTGGAAGTATATTATGTTTCGGTCTATAACACTTTTTGTTGGTAAATGAGATAAATTTTGAACCAGTTAGACGAATCCTTGCTTCTTTTTTTTTCTTGATATAAAGTGAGATGAATAGAAAATTTGATGTAGATCTTGAGTACGTATATTAATCATTGATTCCTTTTTGTATGTGAGGACTGCAGAACGGAGCTGCCCTTTCAGCATCATGATTATTGCTTTGTGAGGAAGTGCTGAACTTGGTATCTGAGTGGTGCTGAACTTGATAACTGAGTAGTGCTAAACTCTGAATTTGATATCTGAGTCGTGCTGAACTTGATATCTAATTAGTGCTGAACTTGATAACTGAGTAGTGCTAAACTCTGAATTTGATATCTGAGTAGTGCTGAACTTGGTATCTGTGTAATTGTGGGATTTGTCTTTTGTCACAGCTGACCTCAGCCCTGTCGAGATTTGCGTACGCGGTCAGCCTGTGTATATTCATGTACCATCGTGTATTCATAAAAATAGGAACATACACAAGTTTACAGAGCTGGGTTCAGGCCTGTGGAGCGGTTTTGGCCCGTTCTCAGCCCTGTTAAGAGTTTCCAGCTACCAATTATACGGAATTTAACCACCGTGGGTACTCTCATTGTTCTGTGTTAAAATGGCTGGAAAAGGAGCTTTTGAAATTGTTGATAACTAGTTACTTTTAACGCTACTGATTAATTAACTGATTTTGTACGAAGAATTCTGTGAATTCAGCGCGCGAGACTGTGTCAATTTTACAAGACTGTGGATAAGGGACCGCAGACCAACTAGGGGGCGCGGCGGCCTAGAGGCAAGGTGCTCGCCTCTTATGCCGAAGGTACCGGGTTCGAATCCCGGTCGGTGCAGGCATGTTGGAATTTGGGGATTTTGATCCTATGCGGTAGTAGGTAGGATCAAGCACCTAGTCTTTTCGGATAAGGTCGAAAAATTCGGAGGGCCGGCCGGTGTGTACGTTGCACACGTTAAAAATACTTTGGCAGTTGGAAATCGAAAAGAGCAGGCCGAACAGGCCGCTGCCGCGGGCAAAAATTCTTTAAAAAAAGTAATCCCTACCACAACAAGAATACTAAAAGCTAGAAAAGTGAGGCGTAAATACCAGTGGCAGCTAATCTCCTAAAATTAAGACCTAAACACCGTAGACTAATTACAAAACCAAATAAAGACAATGCTGGGTTGTATTTGCTGTCCGGTTATAGCTTACTGTGTGAAATACTACAGTCTCATATCACACAAGCCTTTTTAACAGTTTGCTTGCGTAATGATATGAAATCTTGAAAAAAAATTAGTGACTTTCATTCTTGTTTCATTCGTGATCAGTGGGAATAGGTAGGGAATGAGTGGACAATAGTTGGATTAAGCCGAAGATTAAGTGAAATTAATAATCATTAATGATTCAACCAGGAAGTGAAAGGATATAGATTAATTTTTATTGTCGTTCTTGGGACGGTCGCTGTAAACTTGCGATGATAATCTCAGTCATAAATTATATCATTCAAGGGTGCCGTTGGTTTATTTCTTGTTATTTGAACATCGCAAGCTAAATGTCTTTGTAAATAAACAAGGGCCAGGGGTTTCGAATTTCAACAGCCAAACTAATAATTAATCGGAAAGGAATTAGGTTTGCAAAGTGAATATGCTAAACTGATGTTTAAATTAAAGACTCGGATATTACGTGAGTTCGAGGATTTTTCGTTATTTCGGTTCTTGTCATTGAATCACAAATGAAGTTAAAGTAGAGAGAAACCGTGTTTTCCGAGCCAAGAAAAATCTCAACTTACAAGTCTCATACATCGTCGTGTATTTTCCATGTTGTTGTTGTAATATGTGCGTTCTTGCCTTTTCGGGGAGATGAGAATTGAAAGTTAGAAAAGTTGGGTAAAATCCATAGAGATACTATAATACTATGGTAAAATCAGGAGTTTTGTTCAATACCTCTCAAAATCGAAACTTGCATAAGACTACCCAGGAGAGATGTAGCCAGTGACACTTACACATGATAAAATTAAGAGTGAGAGAACCACTTTCATGACTAAACCGCAAAATCGCATACAACAGTATCGCCAATGCCAATATGGCAATTATCCCTCGATATATAGAGATATACAATATTTTTTTGGTTCTAGTCCAGTGCCGATGTTCAGTTCAGATTCTATATTAAATCCTCTACCTTAACCCTCTCTTTAGTGATCGTATTTACACCCGAACTACAGTTGTGAACCATTCAAAGTAACATTAGAGCTCTCTGTGGCTTTGAAATAGCGACCATCGTAAAAACTGTGTTGCAGCTGTTTTAGTTACCACTGATCTGAATACAAAGAGATTCCAAGCCGGGACCAGTTTCTCTAGCTGTGCAAGGAGATTTCTTTGAACATTGTAAACAGTACAGAAGTGCCTATTGAGTTCGAGATAGTTTGATCGTCAGTTAAATGGACAGCTATTGTGGAAGTGGAGGACAGAAAGACAATGGAAATGTGTAGACAGACTCAGGAATGATTTATATATCTGATGGCAATGCCAAGGATTGGTGTTCTGTATTCGGTGGTCGCGCAATGACACGTGTGCTCAGAAGTCTATCCGAGGTGAGACATACTGTTTGATTGAGTGAGGAACATTTATGTTTGTTTATCTATCTATCTATCTATCTATCTATCTATCTATCTATCTATCTATCTATCTATCTATCTATCTATCTATCTATCTATCTATCTATCTATCTATCTATCTATCTATCTGTCTGTCTGTCTGTCTGTCTGTCTGTCTGTCTGTCTGTCTATCTATCTATCTATCTATCTGTCTATCTGTCTGTCTGTCTGTCTGTCTGTCTTTCTGTCTGCCTGCTTGTCTGTCTGTCTGTCTGTCTGTCTGTCTATCTATCTATCTATCTATCTATCTATCTATCTATCTATCTATCTATCTATCTATCTATCTGTCTATCTATCTATCTATCTATCTATCTGTCTATCTATCTATCTATCTATCTGTCTGTCTGTCTGTCTGTCTGTCTGTCTGCCTGCCTGCCTGCTTGCCTGTCTGTCTGTCTGTCTATCTATCTATCTATCTATCTATCCACCTATCTTTCTATCTGTCTGTCTGTCTGTCTGTTTATCTATTACTACTTTTTTCAAACCGTTTCAGATACATTTCCTTTTATATTTTGTCGAGAAAAACCCTGTCATAGAAAACCACAAGATGCCAGTGTAAAATTTAATAACATGAATTTAGGTGTTTACCGTAAACTCAGTCAAGAATGAACAATAATAGAACACTCGTGGCCTAGCAGGATTTCGATTTTTCGAGGTTTGACGTCACGTGTCCTCGTGTTATTGGATGAGAAAGTTGTAATTATAGTTTTGGTGCGGCACAGCTAAATCAACTATTATACTTTTTTTGGTTTTATTGTCTTAGGGTGCTTACAGAGAGAACGCTTGACGATTGAGAAAGCTCGCGCTTGAAAGTAAGCGCCTGTTAAAAAGCGCTTGTTGAATATTGAGGGGCACACAGATAACGCTTGTCGCTAGCGCTTGCATGGGCGCCATCTGAAAATGAGAGTTGATTTGGCGCCATGTCGGCTTAGTCTGACGACGAATTATTATTGCTGGACAGTGTTTTACCTAAACTTATCCTTGGAAAACGAAAGAGAATAGCTGTTCATGAAATTCATCAGAAACGAAGAGAAGAAGGTGAATATCATCACCTGTTTCCTCGATTGAAAAACCACCCCAATCGATTTCATCCATACATGAGAATGAGTCTGGACACATTTTATTACAACTTGGGAAAAATAGAACCTAAAATAATTAAGACCTGGTGCAATTTGCATCAACCCATAATGGCAGAGGAACGCCTTGTCATCACGCTAGTCAAGCTTCACTTTCAGTTTTTAAAAAAATGTAATGCAGACACTGTGTTATCAAGTATTGAAGTTTTTTTTTCTTTTTATTCTTCATTCGTAGCACAGCTGTGATGAGCGATTCGACATCCATTTGTTGAGGTTATAATAAACTGCTTTGCGCTACACACTAGGCCTGACTTCTCTGCAGACAACATAGCTTAGCCCCTTCAATAAACTACTGTACACATAATTTTTAAAAAAAAAAAAAGGCCTAACTTCTTTGCGGACGACACACCCTATCCGCTTTAAACGCGAGAAAGAATTAACAAACAATTGTTTACGCTTTACGAGCGCCGCGACATACAGCAAGCGCTATAGAACAAGCTATGTCTCTGAATGGTATTAGAGAAATATGAGAAACATTACAAGCGCTTGTCTACACGCGCTCGCTTTCTCAAGCGTCAAGCTCTGTAAGCACCCTTAGCCATGTTGAAAACAATCTTTTTCGAGGGAGAGTTGTTCCATCCTCTCAAAACCACAAACTTCAAACAGAATATACAAACAAATAATTATAATTTGACATTTCAGTATTTCTGCTGTTTTAGTGGCTGCTCCGGGGGTTCTCTTTGTCGTTGTTGTTTACTCTCCAGTCTAAAATTGTTTTCTGTCTTTCGTTCTCTTTGTCTTTTTTCTGTCTCTTTCTCTCTCTCTCTCTCTCTCTCTCTCTCTCTCTCTCTCTCTCTCTCTCTCTCTCTCTCTCGCTCTCGCTTTCTCTTGCTCACACACATACATACACACTTTCACTCTCTCTCTTCCTCTCTGTCCCCTTCTCTTTCTCTCACTCCCTTTCACTCGCTCTCTTTCTCTCTCTCTCTTTCTCTCTCTCTTTCCTTCTCTCTTTTTGTGTCTTTCTCTCTCTCTCGATCTCGCTTTCTCTTGATCTCACATATACACACACACACTCTCTCTCTCTTCCTCTCTGTCCTCCCTCTTCTCTTTCTCTCATTCCCTTTCACTCGCTCTCTTTCACATACACAATATAGACTCTCTCTCTCTCTCTCTCTTTCTTTTTCTCTCTCTTTCGCTCTCTCTTTCTCTCTCTCTCTCTCTCTCTCTTTCTCTCTCTTTCTTTTTCTCTCTCTTTCGCTCTCTCTTTCTCTCTCTCTCTCTCTTTCTCTCTCTCTCTCTCTTTCTCTCTCTCTCTCTCTTTCTCTCTCTCTCTCTTTCTCTCTCCTTCTTGCTCTCTCTTTCTTTTTCTCTCTCTTTCGCTCTCTCTTTCTCTCTCTCTCTCTCTCTCTCTTTCTCTCTCTCTCCCTCTTTCTCTCTCTCTCTCTCATATTCTCTGCTCCGGCCCAGAGATATCTTGCCACAGTGCTGACAACCATGATGATATCATCCTGGGAGCTTTAAAAATAGCTTATCGCCCATTGTTTGCTTTGAACTGAGTAACAAACCAGGTGTAAACATGATAGTCTTGCATAGTGTGACTCAGACAACATCCCATCTCCCCTTGATTAGCCATGCCAAAATGCTGCCTTCATGTGTTACTGTACTTGCAAAGGAACTGTCTTAGGAGAGTATAATACTTAACCCGGAACGCCACAATCAACTGCTGGCAGGCAAGAAGTGCGCACCAATAATTTCCTTTATTTTCTTAGTAAATCTAGGAAGACCATATCATGCTACGCCCTGTCAGACAGTCAGCTACTGGCAGACAAGAACTGCAACTCTAGTTCCTGTTTGTTCTATCTCCTTTTTTCTGAAAAACTGGAGATCTTTTAGTATGTAGATGAGGTATAACAAACGCATATTTAACACGTGTTTAAAAATGTGTTGTGGCCGCTTATCAAAATGTTTCACAGTTCCGATTTATTCTAACTCCTTATCATAAAACCAAAGCTTCAAACGTTTAACGTCGAATTTCTCATTAAGTGCAAAAAGTGAAGTTCGAGCAAACAAGAACTAGAGTCGCGATGTGTATTAATTTTTAGCAATTGTTCTATTTCGCAACGGTTTACGGCTAATTAGCTCAGCTGGGGGGTGTATGTCTCCCCGTAGGGAAAACCAGTGCCTGGAATGTCTGGAGATTAGCAATTTATTGATTCATTATTGTCTTAATCTTCACTGTAATCATCACCTTCTTCCTCGTGCCTGTCATCTGTCTGGGCGGGTCCTGAATGATAGATAATGGGCGGAAATTGAGATATGAAATTTTGATTAAGAAGATCGATAGAACTTTCCGGTAGAGCTGAGCATCTAGGCCGTATGAAGACCGCTAGGTGAGAAACGTTAGTTGTCACAAAATGCCAGTTTCATGGTTATCTCTCTCAGTTCTTAGCTAATATCCTTAGCTTTGTTCCTCCCATACCGATTAAGTGAAAAACAACCGTTGTCCAGCAATAGAAGCATATTTATATAACGCATCCTCTGTTCAACCTATGGACTTTCAAACTTTAAAATGAGAATTTCTCCAAACCTTCATTTTGTGACGTTTTTCACCTGTAGTCTTCATAGCATATGCCATGAGTTGGTGTTGTCAGGTAGCTTTCATTTCTTCTGCGCTAAAACTTGATTTTGTCAGAAGGCAGAAACACAAGACCCGGTCAGAGAGGTTTATGATATCGTGTCATATATAATAAAGGAAGTATAAAGGCCTTCAATGTGATCATGACATGCTTTTTAACCTCTGAACCTGAAATTCTACAAAATATCGTAACAAGCATAGAAAGACGTAAAGGCGTATGTGCGCAAATTTGAAAAGGTCTTGAAGCCAGCTATATTTTTAATGCTTTCGTTGATATTGAGCCTCAACTGAGTTGAAAAGAGGAACGTGTTCCGACATTTTGAGCCGGAAAAAAAGACGCATTTTCTCCGAGTAGAATTAAAAAGTATGTCAGGAAATTTCGTTCTGAGTCTCAGTTTACAGGCTGGTGGTCGAAACTCAACTTTAAAAATCATACCACCCGTGTGTTGCCCGAGTCCCTGGGCCACCTAGTTTATTTAAAAATCCAGCTGCTTTTCAATGTCTTTACATCGTGACCTCAGTTCGTGTATGTTCTATGACAATTTTCCCGGAAAAAAAACTGGAGATCTTTTAGTGTGTAGACGAGGTATAGCAAATGCACACTTTGACATTTCTTTAAAAATGCACTGTGGTACCTTTTACGCTGTTTCACAGTTCCGATTCATTCTAGCTTCTTATCAAAATACCAGTTCCACAAGCGTTTAACGTCGAATGTATCACATGTGTAAGAAGTGGAGTATGAACAAACATGAACTAAGGTCGCGATACGCATTTTTTTTCCCAATACATAAGAACACCACAAAAGCATGTCTTTAAGGTAGAAATGAGCATCATCATCATCATCGCCCTTTCGCCCTACTCTACAGGGTATAGGCCACGAACGACAGCCTTCCATTTGGCTCTATCCTGGGCGATCCTTGACAAGTCATTCCATGTGTAGCCACCTCTCTTCATATCCTCCTCCATACCTCTCCTCCATGTTGTTCGTGGCCTGCCCCTCTTCCTGTTTCCCTGCGGGTTCCAGGGCAGTGACTTTCTTACTGTGCTATCCTGGGGCTTCCGTAGTGTGTGACCCAGCCATCGCCATCTGCGCAGTCCTATTTCGCTGGAGATGTTTCTCTGCTTTGTCCTTTCCCAGAGGCCCTTATTTCGAATAATATCCGGCCATCTTATCCTCAGAAGTCTCCTCAGACAGGTATTGACGAAGGATTGCAGCCTTCCCAAACAGGTTTGGGAAGGTTTCCAGGTTTGGCAGCCATACAATGAGAAATGAGCATAGACATACACAAAAAACTCAAAGTATGAAAAAGAACTTGTCTTTGAGAGTAAACACGCCACAATACATTCTCATATTTAGATCTTGTTGAGTGGCTCGTATGTATAATGAACCCGAAATAGCTCCCGCAAATTCCGTTCATACTTTGAATAGCAGAAGTTATTTTGGTTTCAGGGCTGAAAAGAAAAATGAAGAAACTGGAATATTTGGGATCTCAAATTGAACGGAATGACAGCCAGGATGTCACAGTGTGACAACATAATAACATCCAAAGACGAAGAAAAATGCATACTGTGAGAATATGCCCCGGTGGATACCAGAAATAGCCAATCCGAGCAATCTAGACACAAAAATGTACAGATAATACGGCTGATTTCTTCACAATACAAATGTCAACGAGGCTTATAGAGTGCCTGTTTCCGGCGGGAGGTTGGTGAGCGCTTCTGCTAGGGTCTCCTCCTTCTGTGCTGTCATTCTGTTATGTCCTGTCTATCAGTCTCGCTTCTTCCTAGAACAACATGGCCGTGATTGTGTCGATGTCTTTCTCCAAACTCAACCTCACGTCCTGATTTCATCACTGGTAGTTGGTGAGCGTTTCTGGTAGCGTCTCCTAATCTGTCCTACCATTCTGTTATGATAATTCTGTCTGTCGTCATTGCTTCTCCCTAGTACAATGTCACCGCTGTGGCGTCGACATGCTTTCTCTGAACTCAAACGGAAACCATTGTGTAGTCACGGTCCTGCCGCTGTCGTTGGCACATGGGATTATCCTTGAAGATATGGGACGGATGGAGAGGTGGTCTGCCCCCAGTGTATGAAAAGTGTACATTGTGGGAGATGGGGAAGGGGGGTCTGTGAAGCGTACGTACGTATTTCAATAACGGTAATTTGTTTACCACCAATGTGAATCCACTTTTGATTTTGCGTCGTGAATCTTGGTAAATATAAAGATAAATTATTCATGTGTAGAAACTTTCTCTCTCTCTCTCCTCTCTCTTCCTCTCTCTCTCTCCCTCTCTCTCTCTCTCTCCCTCTCCATCTTTCTCTCTCTCTCCATCTTTCTCTTTCTCTCTTTTTCCCTCTCCTCCTCCTCCTTGTCTTCTCACTCTTTTCCTCTTCTCTCTCTCTCCTCTGCTCTTTCTCCCTAACTCTCTTCTCTCCTTCTCCTGTCTCCCTCTTCTCTCACCCGCTTTCTCCCTCCTCCTACCCGCCTCTCTCTTTCTCGCTCTGTGGTACATGATTGTGATACTCCATCACCACTGGTACACATATCCACCAAAAACACATACATCTACAAACACACACACACACACACTCAAACATATATACACGTATCCACACATCCACACCTAATCATAAATTATACACACATAGGCGTGCACACAATCATAACAAGATCACATTACATGTACTAAGGTATCTCGAATGTTTTGCGGGTTACTGGGCTGAGACAGCAATCCATTAACGACTTGGTGTGTGCCATGAATTATTTCTGTGTTTTCTTCACAACCCTCGAGGAAAAGGCTCGAAATAGATTCTAATCTTAGTTCTAGAATTTTAATCTCTTTTTTTCAAGTTTGTTTTGTCCTTAAAGCTGATGAGAGCAGGGGAGGGACATGAATCAATTGACATTTCATCCCCTTAGAATGACAAGGTTCTAACTCCCTTCCGTCAACTTTTGAGAAATCGAAGATTGAAGTTTCATCTGATCATAGCTATTAGTGCAAAGAATTTTTGTTTTCTTTTTAGTAAAACTTACAAATTACACACCGAATCAGCTTGATAGTGTGACACACAGTGGAGAAGGCCCATAGAAGTAGTGTGTAGTGCGTAACTCAGTTCAGCCAAAAGTGGAGATAGAACCTTGTCATTCAAAGGGAACGATTTGTTTACTGATACTTCACAGCACTCCTGTATTTTCCACTTTTTAGATTTGCTTGACATTTGAATTCATTTTGTACTACCACTGACATTTGAATTCATTTTGTACTACCACTGACATTTGAATTCATTTTGTACTACCACTGACATTTGAATTCATTTTGTACTACCACTGACATTTGAATTCATTTTGTACTACCACCGGCAAGTTCATCCTTTGTTCGAATTGTTTATTTGCCGAAGGGAGACACTTAATAATCGTTGATAAAGCATTTCGTTGAATTCTGATTCGTTTTTTATTCGTACTTTTTGTTGATAATAATTATATAGTGCGTGAAATTGTAGCTTTTGTTATGATGAAGATGACGTGTTCGTACTTCGTAGTAAACATCTTTTTTTTAATTATGCTTTTTTTCTTTTCCACAGAACATGGTTCGCAGTGCTTCCAACGATAAAAGGTAAGATCTTGTGGATTTAATCATTTGATGGGATTTCTTTTTTTTTTTTTATCTTTGAGCCGGGTGGGGGGGGGAGTATGGAGGTAGCTTGTGTTGCCATGGTTGTTATGGTTACTGTTGTTTATTCGTTTGTTCATCGAGAGTTTCAGCCTGGCTGGTTTTCCAAAAACTTTGATTTGCTTGGTTGTTTTTTTTTTGTACTTTTTGCTAACGAACGATTCAAAATAGCGGATTTTGCTGTGAATAGAGGTTTGGTTTAATATTATATTGTGTTATAAAGAACTTCATTGGCTGTCTCTGTGAGAACAAAGCAGGTACGGTGTCGTTGTTATTATGAACGACGGTGCTGATGATGCCGAGGAGGCGGGAGGAGGAGGAATTAGGAGGAAGATTAGAAGGAGGAGGAGGAGGAGGAGGACTAGGATGAGGAGGAAGAGGACTAGGAGGACGGAGGAGGAGGACTAGGAGGAGGAGGACTAGGAGGAGGAGGACTAGGACGAGGAGGACTAGGACGAGGAGGACTAGGACGAGGAGGAGGAGGACTAGGACGAGGAGGACTAGGACGAGGAGGACTAGGAGGAGGAGGACTAGGACGAGGAGGAGGACTAGAAGGAGGAGGACTAGGACGAGGAGGACTAGGACGAGGAGGACCAGGACGAGGAGGAGGAGGACTAGGATGAGGAGGACTAGGACGAGGAGGACTAGGACGAGGAGGACTAGGACGAGGAGGAGGAGGACTAGGAGGAGGAGGACTAGGACGAGGAGGACTAGGACGAGGAGGACTAGGACGAGGAGGAGGAGGAGGACTACGAGGAGGAGGACTAGGACGAGGAGGACTAGGACGAGGAGGAGGAGGACTAGGACGAGGAGTAGGACGAGGAGGACTAGGAGGAGGAGGACTAGGACGAGGAGGACTAGGACGAGGAGGACTAGGACGAGGAGGACTAGGACTAGGAGGAGGAGGACTAGGAGGAGGAGGACTAGGAGGAGGAGGACTAGGACTAGGAGGAGGAGGACTAGGGGCAGGAGGACTAGGACGAGGAGGAATAGGACGAGGAGGACTAGGACGAGGAGGACTAGGACGAGGAGGACTAGGACGAGGAGGACTAGGACGAGGAGGAGGAGGACTAGGACGAGGAGGACTAGGAGGAGGAGGACTAGGAGGAGGAGGACTAGGAGGAGGAGGACTAGGAGGAGGAGTAGGACTAGGACTAGGACGAGGAGGACTAGGACGAGGAGGACTAGGACGAGGAGGACTAGGACTAGGACGAGGAGGACTAGGAGGAGGAGGACTAGGACGAGGAGGACTAGGACGAGGAGGACTAGGACGAGGAGGACTAGGAGGAGGAGGACTAGGAGGAGGAGGACTAGGACGAGGAGGACTAGGACGAGGAGGACTAGGACGAGGAGGACTAGGACGAGGAGGACTAGGACGAGGAGGACTAGGACTAGGAGGAGGAGGACTAGGAGGTGGAGGACTAGGAGGAGGACTAGGACGAGGAGGACTAGGACTAGGAGGAGGAGGACTAGGGGGAGGAGGACTAGGAGGAGGAGGACTAGGACGAGGAGGACTACTGGAAGAGGAGGAGGAGTAGGAGGAAGGGGATAAGGACGATGATGATGAGAGTGGTGTTGATGATAACAATTATTACTGTTGTAGTACTTGAAATTCACGGTGGATGTGGCTCCAAAAGGAGACACGCTACTTGCTGTAATACTACTGTGGTGTCCGGCAGGTCCATGCAATGCTGGTTAATAGATCCAGGCCAGACTGGAGACGTAGGCCCCCCATTTCAAACTGTTCAGTCATGAAATTTGTAGTTAGTGTTAAATGCATTTTTGCTTATCTACCTTTTATCTGTATTAATCATTTATAAATCTCCTGTAAGATAGTAATCTTTCTGTGCTGAAAGACACACCCTCCCCCCGATTCTCTCTACAGTATCAATATTCTTTACCAATGCCCCCCCCCTTCTCTTTTTGCCTCTATAAAGCCCATCTCCCCCCCCCCCCGCCCCCCGGCCCTCCTTCAAAATCATAGGTAAATAAATGCCAAATGGCCCACCCACACACTCCCACCCTCTGTGTTCTGGCCTGGTGTGTACAGAATTGCCATGTGTTAATGAAATCATCATTATTGTGTACGTTGAAAATGCCAGGTTTTTCAGAAATTATAAGCTAGGAATCTGCGATGTGTTTTCTTTCTTTTAAACTTACGGCTCTGCTATAACTGCATGATCTCGAGTTCAGCTTTGTTGCATGCCATCTATTTTTTTTTATATAACGCTGACATGGTGTTGCTGCTAATACTGTGCTCTATGTGTCTGACAATTATTTTTTTTTTTAATCTGTTTTGTTTTTTCGCATTCCTTAAGTCTCTGTCGTTTTAGTAATTCTTAATCTTCAGTTATAGAGAGATTATTCATTTTTCTTATTCAGGCTTGCTTGCTGTGGGATGAGACTCAGGGGAAATAACCAATGAATTGTTACTTTCGGGTCTACTTTATTTTATGTGTTATCTCCCCTGTCGGGTGAAATTATTAACTTTGAATGCATGCTTGCTCTCTCTCTCTCTCTCTCTCTCTCTCTCTCTCTCTCTCTCTCTCTCTCTCTCTCTCTCTCTCTCTCTCTCTCTCTCTCTCCTCTCTTCTCTTTCTTTCTCTCTCTCTCTTATTCTCTCTCTCTAGGTTGGCCACAGGTGTGTTTAAGCAACACCTAGGAAGATAATTTTATGCAAACTATAAGTTTATTATTTTTATTTATTTTTTTAAAATTTATTTATTTATTTAGGGATTAGTTGGTTGTCTTTCTGTTCATCTGTTTGTTTGTCATTTATTTATTCATTCAAATAGTTTTGTCTTTTATTTTATTGATGTCATTACTGCTATTTATTTCAATGAATGTTGTTACAAGCACGTACGTACCCCAAGTTGTTTTGTTTTGGGGGTTGTTTTTTTTTTGGCGTTGGGGTTACGTATTTCAAAGCCTTTTGTGACTCCAGAGGTAGAGAGCTCCTTCCGAAAAACTCCTAACAACAGCCAAAATTAATTTTTCTTTCGCAATTTCTTTTTGTTTTCCTCCTGTTATTTGTTTGGAATTGTAAGGGGCAGGGTTAGGGATTCGACAAGGTTTAGGGTTGAGGATAAGGACAGGTTTAGGGATAGTAACGTATACGTATAGGCCTCTAGCGTAAAACACCTGGTTTGCGTATGTACTTATAGCAACATCCTATTACAACCACAGACCAAAAAAACACCCAGACTGGATGAGCCCATTGTGTGACGTCACAAAACAGCGAAAAGTCCGCCACTGTAGGTTTACGGTTGCGACCGACGCTTCAGCATACCTACAATGCAGCGGTCGCTAAAAGTCCATACGGTCATCATTTATAACAATAAAAAAAAAAGGCAGCTGTAGACAATAAAATGAAAGGATAGGCAAGTTAATGCATCATTAACACATATACAACCAATCTTAACAAATAAAAAGAAATTTCTACTGCAGATAGAACTACTAGAATCGGAATTTCCCGAGCGGCGGCCATGTTGGTTAAACGGTCACATCTCATTAACTTCCGTAAAAAACGACACAGCCCGAAGCTTGTGTTTCCAGTCTGGTTGATTTATTAGTCTTTGATTACAACACAGTACAACAATACAACTTGTGACAAGGATTTCCATATGGCTACTTTGCGTGCCAACTCTCAGAAGTCGACTATACACTGTAACGGCAAAATAATTATTGTTAAGACTATTATTTTCCTTAGTGTTATGAAAAAAAAAAAGTACCTATTGTTTTCTCACGACTTATAAGATTTGAGCAGGTCTGCGTGCCTTCCGGGCTTGGCTCAGACCTGGGCGTTGTGACCCTCTGTGCTGGCTGACCCCGTGACCCATAGCCAAGGCATGGGTCAGCAAGTCTTGTCATGTCTGCGACCACCACCACCCCCACCCCCACCTCTCTCTCTCCTGTGCTCCCCCTCTCTTTCTACCTCCCTTCTCTCTCTCTCTCTCTTTCTCTCCCTCTCTCTCTCCCTCCCCCTCTTACTCCTACCCTCTCTCTCTCCCTCTCTCTCTTATATACTCCCTCCCTCTCTGTCTTTCTCTCCCTCCCTCCTTCTCTCGCGTTTCCCATGGGCCTCATGGTTAACTATTACAATTATACACAGGCATAATTATTTACTTTTTTTTTCAATTCTTAAGCTATGATTAAAGGCTGTAACAAACTTAAGTTGGGAAGGTTTTTTTTTTTTTTTTCGTGGCAGTATAATTACGAGTATCTAGTTGTACTTTTTAGAAATCGTCTTGCGTACTTTTATCAAATCTTTGTCTGTAAATCGTCTGATCAAGGCAATACAACAGTATTTGCCTAAAAAGCTAAGGAAAAAGATTGATGAAATGTGTCAAATGCCAGTGATATCTTACCTACAAAGCTAAAACTAGTGAAATGTATTTGAATGTTTTTATATGGATCTGCAGTTCAATCGCAGTTCAGATACTTGAAAGTGGCTTTTAATTCTGCAGTTCCGGTCCTAAACAGTAAAATCAACACAATTTCTATTCACATCGAATCTGAAAAATTTTCCCACATCCCTCTTTCTCCCCTGCCCCTTTCTCCACCCCCTTTCCTCATCAAACCGAAAGTCACGTCAAGTTTCAGCTTACCAGATGGAAATGTATACAGCCGTGTTATCTGCACCGTAGACACAACAGCATCAATGTATACCTGTAATATAGTGTAACCTAGCAAATCTCCGATTGTTTTGTCTGCCTCGCTGGTAATTTGCCACCGACCTATGGTAATCATGCTCGTCTACAGTACCATAGCGTCAGTGTTGGATTTAGACTTAGTGTGAGACCCTGAGCTGCCATGCTACATGTATAAAGCAGCGAGAAGGTGAACATCCAAGCACCTGAAACTTCGTGAGGGCGCGACCAAAAATTATGGGATTTGGTCTACAGAGACAATTTTTGACAGTAAATTACGTGGATACGTCCATTTTGGACAAAATCAGTCTTTAAAATTGTTTATTTACGTATTGTTGTTGTTGTTGTTGTTGTTGTTGTTGATGTCTTTGAGCCGCCAAAAAGCGCTAGACGCATTTTCGTCGCGCCAAATCAAAAAGTATGATCAGAAATTTCGTTCCTTACCTTTACTTTCGACACTTCACTCATTGGAAATCAACTTTTATCACATCCATGTGTTCGGCAAGGAATTCTGACTATAAAAAGACCATCTGATAGCCTTTGCATCGAATTCAAGTGCCGTTATTAATGCGATCTACATCTAGACATAATTATTCTACAGCTGGGCTTGACACAAGGAAAATTTGCATGATTTGTTTTGCCCGCGTCGGCCAGTGTGTTTAAAGTTTGGAAACCAACACAAGACCTCGGGTCGCCACAAACAAAAATTGAAAAACATATCAATGTCTTTTCTTCGAGTTAATTAACAGTAATGTAACATATAATACAAATCGTTTTCAAATAACTGCATTTGCTGATTACAAAGTTATCATTTGGCTCGCTCATAGATTGTAATATACCTTTGGAAACAATACTTCAAACTTTAAATATTACTTAAATTAGTTACGTATAAAGAATTTGCTGAAATTTTAAAATCCCAGAGAAAATGTCTGAAATTTTGTGAGACAATAGCGGAATATGAGACCCAAGAGTGGGTCTTGGGTGAGACCCTAAGCTAGATAGCTTATTTTAGCTTATGCCCTAATCTGGCACTGAATAATGGTGCCGTCTGGAAACAGGATTTCAGAATACCACGAGAAGTGGTCGATGGATTGAAGTTTGGAGGGGCGGTGGTTTACTATACTAAGCCAGATTTAATCCTCTCTTGATTTCCAACAAGAGTGTCACGAGTGGAGTGAGTGCAATTAAGGGGATTGCTACAGAGCGGGTGTAGAGTAAGAAGGACTCACAGTAGACAGCAAGTTAAGCGTGCTGTTGTGAGTAGGGGGGGGGGTCTGAATGAGGCGAAAGCGCGGTATTACTATCACTGCAAGTTAGAAGGTCCTACGGATCGGACCTGTCAATAAAAGCCCATCGGGCGGACATAAAGGGAAGCAGTCGAGAAGACTAGTGAGAGTCTTTCCAGTTATGACTGGTATGTAGAACGTTGATTGATTATTATGATTGATGTATTATATTATATTCGTCTATTACCATGATGTGAATAAGTATATGTGAGGAATGTGGAAGTCCTTGATATTGGATATAGCAATGTGCGCCATGAGCGATAGATGGAAGTGAGTTCATGGATTTGTAGCGCGAGTGAGTAGTGTGTACTCCGATGGAGGTGTGTTACCGTAAGATGTGTGGTGAGTGAAAGGTGAACTAGTGTGTGTACGCTTCATGGGTTGTAAGGAGAGGTGGAGTGAATAGAAATGGTAGGGTATTATACCAATGTAATGTTATTCTTGTAGGTGTCGGGGACGGGCCGCAGAGCCACCTCGATGAGCACAGGGGATAGGCCAGCATAGGGCCGGAGGCCACACATAGGCCAGAAGTGAGGCTGTCAGTGTAGGACAGTGGAGGCACATAAAGTTGTGGCAGTCAGGCCACGGACAGGGACGTAGATATGAGAGTGAATGAGATACTATATTGTTGCCATGTTGATAGGCTAGTGAACTGATACTATGTTGTTGCCATGTTGATGGCTATGGAAATACTAATGTGTTATTGCCCTGCTGAGGTGCTAGGGGAGTGCTAAGGTGTATGACAATAGGGAGGGGATATTGAGAGACTGCGGTGCCAGTAAATTATTAATGTGCTATTAAGACCCTGAGGGGAGAGGCTGAGGCCGAAGAGCCTTTAGGAGTAACTACCGGATTGTGGATCCGAGGGAGAGTGTGTGTGAGAATAAGGCCGTTGTACGGCAGTCATTTCAATAATATAATGTATGTAATTGCGCTCTTATATGTATAATTATGTTTAATAAATGTGTGAGTCTGATGGGTTGTTCTGTTAAGTGTTAAACTTGTTTGTTCGTGATTGTTGTCCTGTCATACTTATTACATCTCCCAGTCTGGGATTTGTGACACTGGGGGCTCGTCCGTTGTGACACTGGGGGCTCGTCCGTTGTGACACTGGGGGCTCGTCCTGTTTACCTGTGGTCATTTTGACATTGTGTATTCGTTATATCTAGTTGTTTTTCTGTTGTGCTAGGAATTCGTGCTGTTGTCCTTGTTCGTGGGATGAATGGAAATTTCATGATGGTATGATTTATGTATGTTTATGAATTATAATATGTATTGATGCATGTATTTTGATGAATAGGTATTAATGTGTGTTTAAACTTTCCAGAGTGTGTGCGTGCAGCCTGGGGAGACGAGCAGCCAGAGCTCCGATTGAAGGGAGGAGTTTGCTCAAAATTTCAAAAGTTGAAAGTTAAGTGAAAATTTTGTGCCCTGGATTGAGGGCTGTCTTTTCATTTGTCTGTTTCCCTGTTTTTGCTGTTGTTGTCGTTATAGGTTGTACGGGCGGTGGCGCGGGTTTGCTGTGTTGAACTTAGTTTATCCTTTTAAAAAGGTGTGGTAAACTTTGGAACTTCGTTCATCACAGTGAACAGTTCTATAGGGACCTGTATTTTTGTTTAGATTGTGCCGTTCCATCTTCCTCGTTGTTTTAGGAAGACGTCTCTCTTGTCCCTCTCTTACCTTTCGGTAGATACGTTCTTTTTTTTCAGACTCTGTTCTTGTTCGTACCTTGTAGTGTAATCGGCGTAGTTAGGTTGCAATTTTTTTTTCCATTATATTTTCTTTTTTAGGTCTTTGTCCTAGTCTGGTTCGTTGTCCTTGACGTACTTGTGGTCTTTCTACTGTATTTCTTCATTCTTGTCGTTTCTATTTTCTTTTATAATTAATAGTGCTATACATTTTATAGATATAGAATTAGTTGTGCTGTAAAGGTAAATTTCTGAATTGTATTCTGAACCGGGTATTGTTATATCTGGTGTGATCTCAGGTCTCTGGTCGTGTCGTTAGTGATCATACCGACAGGTTGGTCGTTCGCATAATAGATACCATAACCATAAATCTGTGAAATGGCGGAACTCCAACAACTAATGAAGTTGGGTAAGGAACTTGGCCTGGAGGGAGAGGAGCTACGCGGCTGGATTAAAGAACAGCAGGCAGAAATGCGCGATGAGCGTGCTAAGGATAGAGAGCAGGAAAAAAAGGCTCAGGAAGAGGAAAGAGAGTTTAAGTTAAAGGAGTTAGAGGCTCAGCAACAGGAGAGGGAGTTAAAGTTAAAGGAGATAGAAGCTCAAGAGCGGGAGACAGACGCGCGAGTAAGAATCGCGGAATTAGAACTCAAAAAGAATGCGCCAACAGAAACAGTTGAGCGGCAGGTACCCAATAAAGGTGGCGTTAGGATTAAGCTCCCTACGTTCGACGACCGGAAGGACGACATAGACGCCTTCCTTTACAGGTTCGAACTGAACGCACAATTGCAATGGGGGGAAAATAAGGAATTATGGGCCACGTACCTGGCATCGCTATTGCAGGGGCGAGCGTTAACCTACTTTAAAGAGCTACAGCGCGAAGACGTGCAAGACTACGACAAGCTGAAGGCTTTGCTGCTTCGCCGATTTGCGCGTACCGAGGAATATTTCCGGGAGCAGTTTAGGCGAGCACGTGCAGACACCAGGGAGGACTTTGCTGCCTTCGTCGCGAGACTAACGGAGTATTTCGCGAACTGGGTAAATCTGGCGCATGTGGGCACGGATTTTGCTAAACTGAAAGACCTAATGATCCGTGACCAGCTGTACGCGTCGTGCCACAAAGATCTGGTGGCTTTCCTGAAAGAGAACGGACCCGCGACGGTGCAGGAGGCGTCTAAGTTGGCGGAGGCATACCGTACGGCGCATCCGTCCAAACCAGTCGCCAGGGCGTACGTCCAAGATGCTGGGTACGTCGCCGTTGTCGAGGGGTCGCCGGCAGGACTTGGGGACAGGTCGCGTCAGCGTGGTGCCTATAGTGGGCAAGCCCAGGGGCAGCGTAGGGGCTATCACCAATCACCGGCATATGGATCCGGTAAGTTTGACCGAGCAGGAGGGCTAGGTCGCGGTAATGGCCGGGGGCGAGTTGTGACCTTTGCCGATGACCGACGGCATAGGGACTCTAGTTCCGGTCGCGAGGGGTCACGGGGACCCAGGCCTAGAGCAGCACAGGGAGCGGAGTGTTGGACTTGCGGACGCGTGGGTCACTTTTCGCGCGAGTGTAGGGCCGCGAAGTGTTGGAACTGCGGAAGAGCAGATCACATCAGCGTGAACTGCCCTGCAGGTAGGATAGCGGCGAACGTGGACAGTAGCTCCAGTCCATGTTCCCCAAATAAATTTCATCATGCGGCTGCGTGTGTTACATCGGACAACGGAGGCGGACAGTATTCTAAGTGTCCCAGTTGTGAGAAGTTATTATCTTCCGGTGTTTTACCTTGTGGGAGAAAGATCCCCGTTATAAATTCATGTCATACAGGAGGTGGTCTTAGGGTTTATCCGGGGTTTGTTGGGGACGAACCGGTCTCGGTTTTACGAGATACAGGATCTACCGTTGTGGGAGTGCATAGGGATTGCATTCGGGATTCACAGCTTACAGGTGAGACTGTCCCGTGCATCCAATTTTCGGGGGCCATTGAGAAATTACCCATGGCAAGAATAATGATAGATACACCTTTCCTTAGCGGGGAAGTCGAAGCAGTCGTTGGTTGTTTTCCAGGCGCCCAGCTCATCATTGGGAATGTATCACGGGTAGTTTCCCCTTCCGATGAGAACGTGCAAGCATGGTCGCAATCAAAAGGTATTGACTTTTGCGCCGCGGTCGAAACACGTCGACGGGTAGCGGATAAAGATAAGATTAGACCTTTGGCGACGCCAGCGGTCAACCTAGATATCACGCCAGAGCGCTTGGCGAGATTACAAAGGGAGGACCCATCATTAAACCCATGTTTTGGGGAAGCGCGAACCGAGAAAACGAGGAGATATAAGAACGGGTCATCTTCTTTTTTTGTCCAGGGGGGCATTCTGTTCCGTATGTACGTCACAGTGGCTTCAGTTCAAAAGCAGGTCGTCGTGCCACGGTCGTTAATTGCTACAGTATTGCGTCTGGCCCATGATGTTCCATTAGCGGGTCATATGGGAAGTGCGGGAACCAAGCAAACAGTTCTGAAAGATTTTTATTGGCCGTCAGTATACAGAGATGTACGTTTATATTGTAAGACGTGCAGTGCGTGCCAAAAGACGACGCATGAGGGTCGTTCACCCCAGGCTCCTCGTCAAGAGATCCCCACGGTTTCGGAACCGTTTAAAAAGGTTTCAGTACCTTGTTGATTTAAGAGAAAGACTATCAGCAGCGCGCACTATAGCAGAAGAAGCTTCTGGTATCGCTTCGAAAAGAGCAAAAGACTATAAAGATAGAGGTTCCAAACTGAGAATTTTTAAGCCAGGAGACAAGGTTCTGTTGTTGTTACCTACGGACCATAATAAGTTATTGATGACATGGAAAGGCCCTTATGTTATTGAGCGAGTTGTTTCAAAGGTAGATTACGCTATCCACATTGATGGAGCGAGTAAGGTTTTCCATGTTAATATGCTACAGAGATTTTATGAGAGACCACAGTATCTGTGTGCACAGACAAGACCAAAGGAGACTGTCTTCTCTACCGCTTGTACGGGGGTCGTAGACCAGTTGGACTGTGACGTAAGCGACACCGAGGCGCAGGAGGAGTTACAAATTCAATTGCCGGAGTTAACTCCGACACAAGGTTACAGGGACGTAAAAATTAACCCTGACCTTACGAGTTCAAGGAGTAGGGAACTTGAGACCCTATTAGCGTCATTTCCGGATGTTGTTACGGATTTGCCGGGTCGCACTACGGTGATTCAGCACCAAATAAAGTTGACTTCGGATAAGCCAGTATTTCTTAGACCGTATCCGTTGCCGTTTTCTTCGAGAGATAGAGTCATAAAGGAAGTTGAGTCAATGTTGAAGTTAGATGTGATAGAACCATCAACATCGCCGTATTCATCACCCATCGTCCTCGTGAAAAAACTTGATGGATCGGTGCGGTTCTGTATTGATTTTCGAAGATTGAACACTATTACGGTAGGCGATAGGGAGCCTATCCCGTTCCAGGAGGAATTAATAGCTTCATTGGCCGGGTCCACGTGGTTTTCCAAGATTGATTTAACGAAAGGTTATTGGGAAATCCCGCTTACTGAGGAGTCTAAACAATACACGGCGTTCCAAACGCCCATTGGATTATTCCAATTTAAGGTCATGCCATTTGGGTTGGTAAACGCGCCAGCGACGTTTGCACGATTAATGAGATTAGTGTTGAAGGACATACCTAATGTCGTGTCATTCTTTGACGATATAGCATGCCATACGTCGACATGGTCTGATCATATTCAGACACTAACAGTAATTTTTCAACGATTACGTCATTTTGGGTTAACGGCTAAACCGGCAAAGATGGATTTGGCATGTCCAGAGATAGTATTCTTAGGACATATTGTGGGTAGAGGTGTTCAGAGACCTGAAGAAACAAAAATTGACAAGTTAGTAGGGTTGCAAATCCCTAAAACAAAGAAACAAGTCAGAAGCTTAGTGGGAATTTTAAATTATTACAGAAAGTTCATTCCAAATTTTTCCTCCTTGTCATCTTCTCTTACTGACCTTACTAAGAAGGGACAACCCGATAAGGTCCAGTGGACGTCTGAATGTCAGACATCATTTGATAATTTGGTGACAGCATTATCATCGTCACCCATTCTGATATTACCCGATTTTCGATCAAATTTTATCCTCAGAACGGATGCGTCGGACTCTGGTGTCGGCGCTTGTCTTCTACAGGAGAAGAACGAATGTCTCCATCCTGTATGTTATGTCAGTAGGAAGTTATTGCAGAGAGAAAGAAAGTATTCTGTGATAGAGCGTGAGTGTCTTGCCATTGTCTGGTCCGTCCAGAAACTAGGACATTATCTCATGGGACGAGAATTTTGTATCCAGACAGACCACAAGCCACTGACATTTTTGTCGAAGAATCGTTCGTCCAGCCCACGCTTGTCTAGATGGGCATTGGCTTTGCAGCCGTATACCTTCGTTATTCAACCAATTCCAGGAACCAGCAATCATATCGCCGACTACCTTAGTCGAGCCTAGGGGAAGATTTCAGGAGCTTATACATCGGAGGACAGGAACATTGACAGGATCTGTGTGAATGAGTCGACTTTAAAATATTGACATTATAAATATGATATGAAGAATGGTTGATAGGTTGAATGGTTTTTGATTCTGTATTAAGGATGGTGGTTAGTTAGCTATTCATGATGTGACACATATATGCATATTTCAGGCCATATTGATCCCCATATTTTCCCCTGATTTCGGTATTTTATATACTAGGGGAACTGCTAGGTCATTTTTTTTAGTGTAGGTATTGCTCACGCTCACTCGTTGACAGTCATCTTGATGCGATTTGAAATTAATTGCATTAATTTTTTTGGGGTGGGGGATGATGTCACGAGTGGAGTGAGTGCAATTAAGGGGATTGCTACAGAGCGGGTGTAGAGTAAGAAGGACTCACAGTAGACAGCAAGTTAAGCGTGCTGTTGTGAGTAGGGGGGGGGGTCTGAATGAGGCGAAAGCGCGGTATTACTATCACTGCAAGTTAGACGGTCCTACGGATCGGACCTGTGAATAAAAGCCCATCGGGCGGACATAAAGGGAAGCAGTCGAGAAGACTAGTGAGAGTCTTTCCAGTTATGACTGGTATGTAGAACGTTGATTGATTATTATGATTGATGTATTATATTATATTCGTCTATTACCATGATGTGAATAAGTATATGTGAGGAATGTGGAAGTCCTTGATATTGGATATAGCAATGTGCGCCATGAGCGATAGATGGAAGTGAGTTCATGGATTTGTAGCGCGAGTGAGTAGTGTGTACTCCGATGGAGGTGTGTTACCGTAAGATGTGTGGTGAGTGAAAGGTGAACTAGTGTGTGTACGCTTCATGGGTTGTAAGGAGAGGTGGAGTGAATAGAAATGGTAGGGTATTATACCAATGTAATGTTATTCTTGTAGGTGTCGGGGACGGGCCGCAGAGCCACCTCGATGAGCACAGGGGATAGGCCAGCATAGGGCCGGAGGCCACACATAGGCCAGAAGTGAGGCTGTCAGTGTAGGACAGTGGAGGCACATAAAGTCGTGGCAGTCAGGCCACGGACAGGGACGTAGATATGAGAGTGAATGAGATACTATATTGTTGCCATGTTGATAGGCTAGTGAACTGATACTATGTTGTTGCCATGTTGATGGCTATGGAAATACTAATGTGTTATTGCCCTGCTGAGGTGCTAGGGGAGTGCTAAGGTGTATGACAATAGGGAGGGGATATTGAGAGACTGCGGTGCCAGTAAATTATTAATGTGCTATTAAGACCCTGAGGGGAGAGGCTGAGGCCGAAGAGCCTTTAGGAGTAACTACCGGATTGTGGATCCGAGGGAGAGTGTGTGTGAGAATAAGGCCGTTGTACGGCAGTCATTTCAATAATATAATGTATGTAATTGCGCTCTTATATGTATAATTATGTTTAATAAATGTGTGAGTCTGATGGGTTGTTCTGTTAAGTGTTAAACTTGTTTGTTCGTGATTGTTGTCCTGTCATACTTATTACATCTCCCAGTCTGGGATTTGTGACAAAGAGCTTTTGCCTGTTGTTATCCTTCTGGCAGTTTGCATAGTCGAAGCGAATGCTGAACAGTTTATAGCTCTGTAGTGGGTGGGTGTCCATACGCAGGCAACTTACCATTCCAATCTGGTTACAAAAAAAAACAAAAAAAAAACCTATTGTGTTTATTTTGGCTACCTGGTCCAAATACTCTCTACCTTAAGGCTAATGGCACACACAATGGAGTTAAGTCTGTTTTGCGTCGGTTTTGATTCAAACCTTAACTTCCTTTGAATCAAATTGCGAGATACGCTGTGTTTCGGTCTCAGTAGTGCGGTAGATCCCATTGTTTAAACTCCCTAATCCACAAAACCAAGGTAAACACGAATTTGATTCAGTGCGTTATGGGTTTATATATTTTTTTTCTTCCTTCTCTCTCCGTTTTCGCCCGCGGGGAGGGGGTGGAGCTGTAATACTCCGATTTATACCATTTTGCAGTGCGAGCTTTGTGGGAGACGCACAAGGGCTCTTATTATGGGTTCTTATTAAATGCATTCCGTCAAATGCAGGTTATATATAACGTGGCGCAATACTTAAGCAATTGTCAGTAAGTGCTGCCCTAGGGGCTAAGGATTAGTACCCAAACTTAAGCAATCCTACAGTGTAATAGAAAGGTACACGTGTTTATCCTTGGTCGTGGGGGAGGGGGCGGTGGCGGGGAGGGGGGGGGGCTCTCGTCGTCGTCACAACACTGGGGATAGCAACCGATGGTATTTGAGAGGTTTGGGAGATGGACACGGGTCTTTTGTTACGAGATGTGACGGACGAAGATTGGAGGTCACTGAAAGACCAGTTCTTTGTTCCTTCAAGAGCTAACATCGGTGGTGCAAGTATCTGAGTGGATCTGGCGAAATCAGGCTGAGGGTGAAAAACCAAATTCCTAGGAAAACTCCTCCAAAAGGTTAAAAAAAATTCTATGTAAATTGAGATTTGATTATAAAATGAAAGATTGGCCATTTTTCTGCATTCAATTACAATATGTTGCTTGAAATCGTCATAGAAATATTTCATTTTGATTTTTTATTAAAGAGGTACAAAAATTTCACCTTTAGCCCAATCTCGCCAGATCCACTCACAAACATGTCACTCTTACAACCTGGGAACTTAAGTCAAACCGTTTCATTTTTTTTTTTTTTTGCCAGCACAAACTAGTTAACGGATCCATGCTGGTCCATAAATCTGTCTGTTAATGTCTTCCTGCCCCGCCGGCCGCTGTAACCTTATCAAACACTTAAACGGTGACTTAAGTATTTTTACCCCATATTTGTTTTCTTTGGCCGGTTCACAGCTAATAACTCCACTGAAGTGACAAGCAGAAACGGGTGGAGGTGGAGGTGGGTGACAGGGGGTTCTGATTAGGCACTTCAGTGCTGTCTTTCTTTATGTAAGAGCGAGACTTTTAAACGAGATAGTTGGTTTATGAGAACAACCTAATTGGCATTATTATGTCGATGTTCTGAGCGTTTATTTGCCATTATACTACAGACACTTCGAAAGTTATTCCGTTTAAAGATTGGTCGGCTTTAAGGACAATTAGTTGGCTATCCCGCAATTTTCGAAATTTCAGATTTCATGGTATGCCTCAAAAGTGGGTGTTCTCCCACCTTTGTGAGGTCTTGTTTTCCATTCGTGGTTACAAGCATGGATATGCTACATCCATCAGAAAATAAAATAAGATCACGATATTTGCCAAGGGCCAAAATTGTTACCTCACTTTTCTCAAAACTGCTTTGTGGCGGAAGGGGGGGGGGGCGAGAACAGACCACTTGTGTTTAAAACAGACCGATGAATAGCTGTCACGGTACGCCAATGAAATATATAAAGACCTATTCGAGACACACTTTAATCGAGGGGTTCCCCACCGTTGTACTTTCCGACTTAAGTGTGTGGGTGACACTGCACGTCACCTGATCACGCTGACGCTGGAAACGTATCGGTGCGGAAATCAAACGCGTCGCTCTCATGAAAGACTGGGGGGTCACGCGGCTTGAGAGTTTCGCAACCAATCACTGTTCAATATGAGGGTATGGGTATAGGTTTTTGCTGAGGCCGGAACAGTGGAGATGACGTAGGGCGTAAACTGCAACAGTCTAGTTACCAAGCTGCTGTGGTTGAACGGGAATAGTGGTGTATGAGGCAAAGTCTTTGTTTTTGAGGGAACTCAGCCCAGGATCTTGTCCTGTATTGTATGGTGTGACCAATAATTGGGGGTGGGGGGGGGGGGAGGGATACATATAACTCGTTTTTTCGGAGTATTTGTGTAGACTACAAGGGGCCGGAGTGGAAAAGGGCTGTCTCTTTCTTTTGCACAGTATAATGCACATCCAGATACAGGCTAAACGGATGTGTTCGTTTCTCTTTATTTCATTGACTTCAATCACTATCGTTTTCTTTATTCTGTACCTGTCCGTCCCCTGTTCGTGCATATCTCCTTGTCTGGGTTGTCCCTAGGTTGCCCTGTCTTTTATAAAGTGAGATTTCCGGCGCTTTCATCTCAGTTTGCAGTTGAATTGGACTGAAGTCAGTCACCTCTCCGGCGTGCAAATACAGCAAAGGTTCGCGACAGCCAGCGTCAAGATCAAGGCCAACCTCTGCATCCGGCTGCTTACATATGACATGCAAATTGCTGGTGTTTCAGTCTTGCTTCCTGGTTTACAAAAGGGGTTTTTGCCCCTTGCAGACTCCATGTCATTTCATTCTATTAAAAGTATATTTAATTTTTATTTTTATTTTTGAAGATATAATTCTTCCCCTCACCTCCTTTGAGACACCGTTGGTTGTAACTATACCTAACTTCCATTTTGTTTCGTTCCATCGCTTCAGATTTAACGTTATAAATATACATAACTTTCATTTTGTTTCGTTTTATCACTTTTGAGGCAGTTATTTCAATTATGAATCTTATAGGCTTTTGTCTTTGTAACTGGTAGGCTTTCATTGTAATTTATGTTTTCTCGTGTTGAAATGACAAGTATTCGTCAAAGAACTGCGTGGCTTGTAAAAAAAAAAAAAAGCGTTATCAAGCTGACGCACCATAACATATCACCTCATGACCAGATTGTGATATTCATCTCAGACCCAGGCTGATGCAGAATCAGTGATAGGAAACGATCAAATAGCAATAATGATATACCGATCCAAGAGTATGTGTAAACTGACATGTAGACAAAAAGAACAGACTAAATTGGTTTTAAATATCGTTTCCCTTGTGAAATACACCCCGCTGCATAGCAAAAGGCTAGAGCCGCCGTCTAAAAATCAGACATAGAGCAGGTGTTCTGTCATGTCTAAAGACGAAAGAACTTCGCCTTTTCATTCCGATATTCAGTACATAAGCGTCTTTCAGATTCAAATCTCTGAGATCCTTTGTTGTAGCGTGCCAGGGAGCAGATTAGTGCGAAAGCGTTCCTTCGAGAATCCGATACGCAGCGGATTTAAGCCGATTTAAATCTCGCTGAATCCTACTGCCAGATCGAAGTGGAGCCTAGACTTGTTTCACTCCGTACACCCACGATGTCGCCGAGGCTCGGGGAATGGTACCATATCTAGTGCCGAAATAGACGAAGTGTGTCGTCATATAATAATAGTTGTTTGTGTCGCACTGTAAATGAGGCCGCGCCACACCGGATTTTGGCCACATGAATTCTTGAAGGATTGAGAACTGAGAGACGCGTATGACAAGCCTGAGAAGTCTTTGATATGACAGGCGATCGATTCTACACAAGAGGCTTCACGTTGTCGGAAAGGGTGGACGTTCGATGACTTCAAACTTATTCGATCGTGATCGAGACTAGAAATTTCATTGGAGTTTGACGCAATCGAACCAGTTTTTTTCAGTTGGTGGAACTGATTTCTGTATAAGCCGAAGTGCAGCCTTTTATTCTAGATATTTGCAGTAGCTCTTCAAATTGTTGTATGGCACATATAAAGGTATGTAAAATCCGATTAATTTTGAAAGCCCCATTCGGTTTGGTTTGTAAACAGATATATATTAATTAACTATTGGCAGCGTTTCAGATCTTTGATGTTTTCCATTATAAAAAGTCAGTAATGATATTTGGCACGAGGGAGATGTCTTTTGACCTTCTAGATCCCAAAGAATGTGTTTTGTACTTTGATTGCTTTTCATATGGAACAAACACCGTGTATGTATCTTGCCTCTGGTTCCTGTTTTTCCACCAATGAATGTCTCATTTGTATTTCTATCTCTTCACTAGATCATTAGATTTTAAGTTACGACACTTAAAAAAAAAAACTGTAGAAAACGGTTCGACTATTTCCTTCATTGTTACAAACAGATTTTGTATGTTTCACATTTTCTTCATCTTCTGCAACCTCTCTCTCTCTCTCTCTCTCTCTCTCTCTCTCTCTCTCTCTCTCTCTCTCTCTCTCTCTCTCTCTCTCTCTCTCTCTATCTCTCTCTATCTCTCTCTTTCTCTCTCTCTATCTATCTCTCTCTCTCTCTATTTCTCTTTCTCTCTCTCTCTCTCTCTCTTTCTCTTCCTCTATCTGTGTATTCTCTCTCTCTCTCTCTCTCTCTCTCTCTCTCTCTCTCTCTCTCTTTCTCTCTCTCTCTCTCTCTCTCTCTCTCTCTCTCCTCCTGTTTTTCTCTTTTTGAAGCGTTACATCCCTAGTTAGTCCTGATCATTATCTTTCCAAAATTTGCCCATCCATTTTGATACATCCGTCTCACCGTTCCTATCCTTGTTCATCTTTTTCGTCTACCACTCCTTATCCTACCTCCTAATCCCACTGATTTCATTCTGCTGCTTCAAACTTTTCTCGGATTTGAATTTTTTCTCTATTTCCGTGTACTTAATTGTCCCAAATGTAGTCTTTTCGAGAATCCGCTCCTTTGTTGGGAGACCTGAATTGACTTTAAAATACACCATCCTTGTGTCTTTAGTGATCTTAGTTCGACAATCGTCATCGGCAGATGTTAGTTACACAGTGTATAAGACGAAAAATCCCGTCTGTTTTGAGAAGTCTAATCCCGTTTATAGCAGCAGAGTAACCACAGATTTTGTAGTTTTAAACAATTGCAGAAAGAAGTTAAAATGAAAGTGTCTAGGGTGGCATGCAATTGCCAACTGTCGATACAACATAATTTGATTGAATGTGTAGACTTCATGCGTATCCGAAGAAGACACTATGCCCGCAAATCCATGAAAGAGTTATTTTCTGACGTGGATCCGCAACGCGCCCTGCCCTTTCTGAGAGAGGCTAGGCCCTACAATTGATTTAATAACTTTTACACTCGTTTACAAAACTTTTTCCAGATCTATACAAAACAACTTTTTTAGAATTTTACCAGTGTTAAACTTGACAGTTCTGAATACGAAATATAAACAAAGAAAGTGTATCCAGATAGATCGTGACGGTCGCAAAGTGGCCGTTATCGTGCCGACGCGCCGTAAAACCCAAACTTAAAAGTCAAGAAATTAATCAGTTGCTCCTTTCAGCGGTCAATGGGTATTTATGCTCCTTTACAGCATGGTAACCTTTGTTGCTAATTGTGGATGCAGCTGCAGGTTGTAGAATTTTTTTAATTTTTTTGGTACGGCGTCCCTTTTTTTGGTAATCCTGTTAGCTGAAGAGTTTGTGAGACAAAAACTCTATTATGCCTAGCCGGGAGAAGAAAAGGCATTTCCAGACCCAGGATCATGAAAGCGGGCGGCGGTCAAGACTTGTTTGCTTTCGTCCATGTTTATGTGTGTTTTTAATGCAGAGAAAACATGGAAGACAAAGAAGAGGCAGAATGAGGGGCTTTCTTGTAATTCTTGTCTTTGATTTGTTATGAAGCCCCTTTGGGCCCGTCCGTCATCATTACAGGCCGCCCTTTGGTTCATGCGCCTGTGAAACAAAGAGGAAAAAAAACAAAACTAAACAAATATTTGCTCCAAGTGCGTCATTGAGCAAGTCGAGCCGTCCACAGGTAAGGCCTGCTCGCCCTTCTAACTAAATATTTGGCAGGAATACTAACGAGCTCTTCTTGCCTGCTGTGGCGTGCGGCTTAAGTTTGCACTCAATTTGAGCCGTTGCTTTTGAGGAGGGACATCCGATACAGTCGGCCGACCAGCCAACCTTACTGAATATACATGTGTTATTAAAGTGTTTGTGATTTATCTGTGCCTAATGATGCGTGACCAAACTGGACTCGAATATGATCCAGCCAGAAGTGCTAAGTCCAGGCTTGGACGTCGATTCTTTTCCCGTCGTTCATTGGACATTGGACACTCCTTTTGTCTTTTAACATCAAAGTAAGTGGTATTCGGATTTAAGATCAATATGGATTATAGACCATCCCACGGCAATTACTGGAATTATTGTAATGAGTAACAATTCCTTCATAATAATGTAATTTATGTCTTTGATGACAGTAGTTTTATTCAACTGTTCTTGATAATTGCGTTGTTGAGTCCAGAGGAATTTGTAGCAAGCGTTTACGGTGACTATTTGTAACTGGCAGATCAAGTGTGGCTTTCACTCGGACTGCCCAATGTGTAAGTGTCCACGCACTGTCCACAGAGTTTTCCTCAAAGAGGATAAAGTGGTAGGAAAGTTGGCCCGTAAGCTTTAGAATAAACTTTGAAGGGATTGGAGTGCAGGGGGGCTAGAACAGGAGGTGGTAAAGAACAAGGTTGTTTTTAACCAAAGTTGCAAGTTTGTAAAGTAAAGTAGACAAGACTTTTTTTTTACACTTCTCTGTATTTTGTGACGAGAGTCTGACAATGATGTTCACGTATCTTTGGCCGGCATTTCATGCAAGGTGGGGACTTTTGTTTTTGTGAATTTTTTTTATAGATATATGCGTGAACTCTTCATTCTCTCATTCAACAATACCTCTGTCTAGCAGGTACCATTCTTATACAATATCCGCTTACTTGGAATTCATAAGTTAGTCAGAAACACACACACACACACACACACACACACACACACACAAAACAATATTGTGATGCCTATTTTCATACGTGCCAATTCACAGAGGTGCAAAGTACTCGTACCAGCCAGTGTTCAGTTGAAGCTATCTAGCTTGGAGTGCTATATCAGACATTGTTCTGTAATGGTTTATTGTTCTGTGGGGGTTTGACTAAACTGCACAGCAACTACTTTCAGTAAATCTGGATTTACTTTAGTAAAAACAGAATAGAAATTTGATAAGTGTTTAGCGTTTTTCGTGGAATTAAAATATTAAATAAAATAAATTTGATTACATGTTATTTGATTTTAACTGTTGATGTCTTCCGTCCTGGAGTTATAAGTCGTAGATTTATGTCTTCAGACATATTAACGATACAGATGAAATGGTTTAGGAGATTCTCTGTCCATCAGATGTTCATGTCGCTTTGTGCCAGGTGCGAAGGTCACGCACCTAACATCTAGGCACGTTTCTATTGTCTCTCTGCTACCCCGTTTCATACATGCTAAATATTATTCTTGAACGGGATATTAAGATGAAATAGATTTGAATACCGGTACGTAATTAGATACTTGCTGCTGATATTGTTCTCCATAGACGTCGTAAGTGATCGGTTTGTGACTTCAGAGACATTAATGATCTGGGACCATCCGTAAGTTTTGAAGAATCTCTGTCTAAAAGCTGTTCAAATCGCTTTGCGCCATACTCGAAGGTCATGCATACTACACCTATATGTGTGTGTTTCTCTGGCGAGCGCGTGTCATACATACTAATCATTACCTTTGAAACAGGATACTTGTATTGAGATGCCATAGACTTCAAATACACGTGATTTGATACTTTGCTGATGATATCTTTCTTCCTAAACGTCAGAAGTAATCGTTTTATGACATCAGAAACAGTAACGATATGGGACAAAGCCCCAGTTAGAAGATTCTTTGTCTAACAGATGTTCAAATCGCTGTGCGCCAGATGCGAAGGTCACGTACATCACACCCGAGTGTCTCTGCCTCGGTGTCTCTTTAGCGAGCCTATGTCACAGAGCTTTGGAATGTTGGGAATTGCGTGTCGTGTTTTACCATGGCGGTATGAGGTGTTAAACCCTAGAACAAACATTTGCCGCCAGAAAAGACTAACGCTGAAACAGTTTCACCTTTAGCATTTAATGCGAAAATGTGCCTGGGGTTGCCGGGCGAACAAATCTGTGGACAGAGAGATCTATGTGACAAATGTGTGATCTCCTACATAAACCAAGAAACAAATAACGCTGTTTGGAGTTTACAAATTGCCGAAGAAATGACGTGAAATTTGCACGTACCAGTGGATTTGTAATGGTCTGGACAATGTGGAGGTCTGTGCTGCAAGGCTCCTGTTCAGATCCGCTCCCACCCTACCCATCTCACCAGAAAGTCCAGTAACTGGGCACTTACCACGTCAAAATATTATCCGGCCTTCCACATAATTAATTATAATTAATTATGTTTTTCTTGTCAAATAGCGACGCTTCATATTATATCTGTAAAACGAACGTCGTTTGACTCGGGGAAAAGGTGGTGGCGATATGGCCCTTTCAAGGTTTTGAAAGTCCTTAGCTCGGGTGGCCTGTAACGTACCGGGCTCAGGGATACATCAAAGTGAGTGTCGTCCATTTCTATAACTGATTTTTTATTATCATGGATGGCTTTGCGTCAGCTGTTCTTAGATAAATCAATTATTAAGACATAGCCTAATGTTCTTTATAGGTTTTGTTAAGTTAGTAACAGATATCACAGATATGATAGGTACGCATAATATTTGCTCTAGTACCACTCCTTTTGCAGCAATATCTTTCCTTTGACCATCTATCTCTTCCATATATCTCTGCTTCTACGCATTGCCTTGATAAGCCTGACATAATTATATACCTGCCTTTGTGTTATTGCTGCTTATACCGATCTGAACTCAATTGGTCTTATTATCCCTGCCTGCAGATGTCCCCCATCTTCCACTATCTGCCGCAGTTACTAACATTTCAACTAATGAAACAAGACTGTAATCCCAAACCGTTGATGCCACCATTATTACTGCAGATTTTAATACCATTATTGATATCTTTATTGGTTGTATTTTAGCTATTGTGTCTACTAATAGAACGACGTGTATAACTGTAACTAACTCTGCTACTTTTATTCCAATGTCTATGACCACTACTGCAATGAAAAGTACCACTGCTGCCCGCTGTACCGGAGATACCACAGTTAAGCTTTTTACTTTTGCTTTTACCATGGAAGCTAGGTCACTTTTAAAGTTGGCTTTCATTCTCACTATTAGTAAAACCTCCACACTGCTACTACTGTAACTGCTTTTAATCCCGGCCGCATAAAGCCAGTACTGTTACAGCTACTACTGCTGCCAATACCACTGTAATCAATATCAAATAACCACCCCTTCATAGCTACTAAGCCATCTACAAAAGCTACCGATGACGCTGCCATTAATTCTTAAGCAGCACCATTTATCCCTAAACCACGGAGATATGTCATCGTAAGTGACCGGTGTCTAACTGAAGCTGTCTCTAACTCTTCCCTTACAGCTCGCGTTTTCTGTGGTCTCAGCCACGCCTTGTCTCTGGTGAAATGTGTGGCATATGCATTTTGGGGGTCCTCTTTATTTCTTAAAGTTCTGGTGATAAGTATGATGTACTTGCATGCTCGCTGTATTTTCAGTCATATTGTGATCTGTAATCAACGTTATTTCTTTCATGCATTTTGCAGTTTCTTTCATTCAGCGTATACATTTCTTTCTTTCTTAGAAATTTCTAGCAGAAATATTATTCTTGACTTTGGTGATTGGTATATTCTTTTCATGGCGTTGATGGTTATGATTTTCTGGAGTGTTTGCCTTCTTTCGTTTTGCCTTTCATAAATATGTTATACCCGTCTATTGTATCTAAACTTAGTATGTACTTTCTTTTTCTTCGACAACAGAATAACCAGTTGCATGTTTAGAGCTCTGGGTACCTTTCTGTGTAGCATAAAGACTCTGTAGCTCTGAGATTACTGAACCAACAGTGGATTAAAAACTGGAATTCAAGATGACGCCTTTACTGCTTGCAATCTACAGTGTTAAACTGTTTTCTGTCTTTCTGCAGCACGTCCAGAATTGACCTCTTGCATTGAGCAATCCTGGCTGACATAATACTGAACATAGTTTTCGGCTTTGCATTCTGACTACAATTTCTCCATCTCGGTGGCCGTATTTTGGAGGTGTAGAGTTTCTGCAGCAAATTACTTTCCTTAAAGTCTTTATTCTGGGTAGCCTTCACTAAGTTTTTTTTGTTCAGATTCTTCAGTTTACTAAGACCCATCGTGCAGGTAAACAAAACTTAATGTTCACCTGTGTTTATTTCAGTGGTGGGCAACTGCCAATATCTCCTTCTGTCTCAACCTACTTTTGCATTTTGATCCATTTGTGAATCTTTCATTTTTTTTTCTGGAACCTTTTAACAATTTTATTGGCTTACATGGAAGATCTGCATGTTGTCAAATTGGTCTCTTTGTACAATGAAAAACCTTGACTGCAAATTATGTCATTATCGCTTATATTGGCCTTGGTGTGTTCTTGCCTGCGTCTTGTCTACTATTGGATTTCTTATATTGGAGATGTTCGTGGTGTGTAAAAGTTTCTATTTACTCAAACCTTGCCTTGGTGATGTACTGCATGATACTGCTTGGCCTGATCAGCGCTTTCAGTGCTTAACTCTGTATTAGCATCCGTTTCTTCGGGACTTGTCATTGCTGGGTCTAAAAAGTCCAGTTCATTGTAGATTTTTTTTTTTGTCTTTACAGGCTTGAAACGTCATCAAGTTCGGGCAATCTCCAGAAGCTGTCCAGGCGGCTCGTGTTACGAGACAAAAAAGATCCGTTAACCCCGTCTCGTAACCGCTCGATAAGTTTGGACTGGTGTGTACAACAATAGTGTAGTTAAACGATTCGGTTTTTAGAACTCGCGACTTATTTTGATTTGGTGATGATGATGATGATGATGATGAGGAGGAGGAGGAGGAGGAGGAGGCCAGAAGTGATGATGAAGGTTTTGCTTGCTGGAGAAGTAATAGACACTCTTTTCTTTTGGTTTGGTTTAATGTAGACCCTGTGAGGCGTTTGTGTGTGGGTTCTCTCGTTCTACTCTAAGTTTACTCTTCTTAACTTTTTATATCTTCGTATTCGTGTACTCCACCTTCCGAACTTTTTTTTTCCCTAGTCATTTTTCGTTTTTTACTGTTTTTGTCGTTCAAATTCTCTTTCTTTCCTTTTTAACCCATTCTCATTTTTTTTCCTCTTCATAACAGTTCTGCCGTCCAAAGTAAAAATGGCGTAACTGACGGCATGGTCTTTATTGTCTCTGGTTATGTCTAGTCACTAGTTACTTTGGTTTGCCACACTAGAAACTATCATTTCGATAGCAGATACGCCTGTCTGTCTTTGACCTAAAAGAAGTATGTGCCAGGCAAGTTCTTAGAGACAGTAAAGTAGAGAAATGCCGTCCTGTCAGTTATGTTGTTTTTCCTTCGGGTGGCAGAGTAATACTGTACTTTCACTCGTTACCGTCACCAACCGACTGTACTGTTCAGAGTTTAATCCTCATTAACAGTTTGAAATGACAGTAATCCCATTTGATTCAGAATTTAGCCTACAATAATAATTCTGTTCACTATGTACAGGCCCACACGCCCTCCGTTTCCAAGAAACCCGACCATTTCAAATAAGTGAAGTATCGATCAGCGATCAGCTTTCACGATATGTCAAGTAGTCGACATAATTATTTTCGCTGTGGTGCGGACAGAAATGCCCGGGCGCTTAGATTGTTCAAGTTTCCATTGCAGAAATTTCGACAATAATCGTACGCAGTGCAATTCTCCTGAAAACGGTCGTATACTGTATTTGTGCACAGGATAAATGAGTGTGTTGGTTGTTAAAATTGGCTCAGTCCTCTTCATGTAATGAACATCTCACAAAGGCAACCACAGCCTACCTGCGGGTCTGATGTTCGTTTGTGTACAGAATGAAGTTTTAATTTCAAAATAATTAAGCTGACGGAGAGTTCCCCGAAGAAAACATTGACTGCATTGGAAGAATCAGCCTTAAGATCGTTGTATCCTGCACCGTGTTCTTGTAAATAGGGTGTGTTTTTTATCTCTCTGTTTTGTAAACGCACAAGATGATGATATCTCTTTAAGGGATGAGTTCATGCACTGCGTTCTGATACAAAAAGAAAAATTTTATTAAAGCGAGCATACCGGAGTGTTGAACTTCTATATTGCCACTGCACTACGATCATGACACTATGTCAGACTTATGCCGAAGGCAGCTAACAGTTCATTGCATTCCCGAGCATGAGGGCTATCAGATAATATTATAGGGGAAAAATGCACCAATAGGTAAATGTAATAATCCAAAAGAGCCATAATGGCATAAGTCACCACATGACAGGAAAAGAGCCAAGTTTTCCTTTATATCTCAAAAATGTCAGTAATGACTTATGCCATCAGCATTGAGCAGTGACGAATGATATGGTACGTTCCTAGGTCCCCTTAGTGAACGAATGGACGTTCTCGTTGACACAGTTCTGGTACCTACGAGAAAAAAAAACGTATTGAATAAAATAAACAAGATACTAACGGCGTACATCTTGTGCAGATAGTCCTTTACCAGTATGAATGAATCCTGCATTACAACGATATCATGAGAGATGCCACGTCTTGTCCCCCGTTTTGGGACATCATTATTTCATTTGTTACAGGGACACCACAGTATGCAGTAAAGACACCCCATAGGCTGTCTCTGTAACAAATGAAATAATTGTTCCCTGTTTCCTTTGAACCGTACCTGAGGCCTGATATCAAAAGAGACGTCCTGCCAATTCCTGTGTTTGGATGTACTGGTTCCTATATCTATGCAATGAAAGAATCCTTTTACGATATGTGTGCACTTTTCTTGTTTCTCTATTGCCATATATAACTGTGCATTATATCCGATTTCATGAGAGAGATTTTTTTTTTTTTTTTGATTTGTTTGTCCAACAGGGAATTGTTCGGTCTTAAAATCAAGTGGGCTATCCCGTACTTTCCGACGTTTTGGGGATTTCTGTGGGCGTTGCCCTAGCTTTGTGAGAAGTATCATTTCCAATCCACAAGTTACATGCATGAGAATTATCCATCAGAAAATAAATGACAACTAGATATTTGGCGTCCTTAGTCCTTGTTTGTTCCAACTCCACCGTTTGCACAACTGAGAAATTCGACGTTAAACGCGTCTGCGGCTTATGTGTTATGATAAGGAGTTGGAATAAATCGGAACTGTGAAACAGCTTGATAGGTGTCATGACACGTTTTTAAACAGATGTCATAGCGTGCATTTGTTTTACCCCCTTCTACATGCTAAAAGATCTTCAGATTTTTTCAGAAAATGGAGATAGAACGAACAAGAACTGAAGTCGCGATTTGCTAAGAGCCACAAATCTTTAACTTCCGTTTCCCCAAAACTTCTTTTGTTGGGGACAGCCCATTTGTCTGGAAAGGGTACCAATTATAGAAAGTCCATATATGCGTTTACCTGCAACATTTGTTTCTGTCTTGCCATGGAATTGTGCCTTATTCCGGATGTTTGCCTACCCATTCCACAGGGGAGATGCCCGGTCAATCAGATTCTTCTCCTCCTCCTCGGAAGACAGTCCGATGGACGTGATGACCGGACTGCCTGTTTCCCCCAGCGCTCCGGCATACCTGAGTATCAAGGACGGAGAACACAACTACAGTCCCAAAATAATGAGGGACCTCAAACTTTTAACAAGTAAGCAGGAACTTTTTTTGCCCCGCTTAAAAAGAGTTTCGGTTTTTTTAATAGTCTTATGGGATATTCTGTCCTCTACCTTTTTAGAAAATCTTTTCTCTTCCTAGATCTATTCATTTTGTATCTTTTTCGTGTCTTTCGCCTTCATTATATCTCTTCTCCCTGCTGTTCATCCACCGTGTCTTTATGTATTCATTTTCTTCTTTCTCTGTTTCCCTCCCTCTCTCTCTCTCTCTCTCTCTCTCTCTCTCTCTCTCTCTCTCTCTCTCTCTCTCTCTCTCTCTCTCTCTCTCTCTCTCTGTCCGGATTTCTCTTTCTCTCTCTCTCTCTCTCTCTGTATTTCTCTGTCTCTCTGCCTTTCGCTCTTCTCTCTGTCTGTCTGTCTGTCTGTCTCTCTCTCTCTCTCTCTCTCTCTCTCTCTCTCTTTCTTTCTCTCTCTCTCTCTCTCTCTCTCTCTCTCTCTCTCTCTTTCTTTCTCTCTCTCTCTCTTTCTCTCTCTCTTTTTGGATGTTTGTTTCACAGGGGACAGATATTTAACGCAAAGAATATCTCTCATTCATGTTCCATCAAAGATATTATTAAGATAATTCAATGAAAAGTTGACTACATAGTGTTGCTGACTTCTTACTGCAGATTCCCAAAAGAAAAAGAGTCTTACCATTGATATTCCCGATGGGCAGATGGCAAGTAAACGCAAATCGGATAAAGAGAAAAGAGTGCAGTTTGAGAGCTGTGGTAAGTACCGGGTTATCCACCGCTACAATCTTTTTCTGTTCTTTTATTCTGTTGTTATCGTACTTGAGTTTGTCTTTTTAATGTTGTTGTTGTTGTTGTTTTTAGTGTTGGTGTTATAGCTCGATGGCTTCATAGTAAACTATCTTAACTCAGTTCTTACAATTTTTTCAGGAGAAGCAAAACACCTGATTTTTTATTATTTTTTTTGTATGAAACTTAATAGTTACGGTATTTTAAGGGACATTATTAAACCCTTAGTTTTCAGAAATAAACACCCAGTTTGTAATACAATCTGCAGCTTGTCAATAGCTACGAGCATGCCAAATATCTCAAATCTAAAAAAAATGTCCAGTTACCATTGACGCTTCGAGCTGTTTCTTTTGTTATTATTGCCGATGGAGTTGCTACGGTTGTTACTTTTGCCGATGGAGTTGCTACGGTTGTTATTATTGCCGATGGAGTTGCTACGGTTGTTACTATTGCCGATGGAGTTGCTACGGTTGTTATTATTGCCGATGGAGTTGCTACGGTTGTTACTTTTGCCGATGGAGTTGCTACGGTTGTTACTTTTGCCGATGGAGTTGCTACGGTTGTTATTATTGCCGATGGAGTTGCTACGGTTGTTACTATTGCCGATGGAGTTGCTGCGGTTGTTACTATTGCCGATGGAGTTGCTACGGTTGTTACTATTGCCGATGGAGTTGCTACGGTTGTTACTTTTTCTCCATATCCTTTGCAGTATTGAGGAGTATTGTGACTGGTCTGTGTGCCTCACATATCCACAACTTTTTTTTTTTCTCTCATTCCCAGCGTTGTTTGATGCCGTGGAGCAACAGGATCTTGATCTGGTCAAGATCATTCTAGACAGCAACAGTGTGGATATCAACAGGTGAGCACTAGTTTTCGCACGCTGAGAACGAACGGAACGTAAATAATCAGTATTAAATGATCGAAGATTTGGCTGTCAAAAGTTATGTCACATAGCATTACTTAGGCTAAAGACACACTGGGTTAAGTCCGGCTTACGTCGGTTTTGACTCAGACTTGAACGTCCTTTGAATCAGCCAGCCAGACATGTCTTAGTCTCATTGGTGTTGAGGCCCCGTTTAACTTCATAATCTACAAAACGTATGTGGAAAAAAAAAGAAGAAAAAAACAGGCAATGGATAGGATTCACTTAACCTCTCAGAATGTGCACCTCTCTGTTTTTTATTTATTTTTTTTTTTTTTTTAAATCTACGTTTACTCAAAATGGCGAAGGTGCATAGCATGAAGATTTTTTTTTTGGTAATGTAAGTTAAACTTGTTACATCAAGGACATGAAGAATCAGTCTTTGGGACCATCCGTAGGCTGTCCCTCGATGGGTGCTTTTCAAACACTGGATTCAAATCCAGTGACCTAAATGTAATACTCAACACCGGTCATATCCCTCACCCCCGGCTCCCTTTCCGAGCGTTGAGCGTGCGATGTTTAAAGATAGCCCCTGTTTTGTTGTCATGTCTTTAACTCCAGATCCAAGAGAGTTCGACTAAAATGTTCTTATGTCCATTTACTGACATTTTCAGTTTGAATGGTGAGAATCTCAGTGTGTTGGACATTGCTGTGATGACCAATAACATTCCCGTGGCCAAGATGTTGTTGTCGAAGGGCGCAAGAGAGAGTCCGATTTGTAAGTATTTAGGTATTTAAAGTCATTGTCGTTGTATTATCTGTTATAATGTAGGACCCATTTTTTGTTATAATTTCAGTTCAATTGGTTGTTAGTTGGTTGGTTGGTTGGTTGGTTGGTTGGTTGGTTGGTTGGTTGGTTGGTTGGTTGGTTGGTTGGTTGGTTGGTTGGTTGGTTGGTTGGTTGGTTTGTTTGTTTGTTTGTTTGTTTGTTGGTTGGTTGGTTGGTTGGTTGGTTGGTTGGTTGGTTGGTTGGTTGGTTGGTTGGTTGGTTGGTTGGATGGTTGGTTGGTTGGTTGGTTGGTTGGTTGGTTGGTTGGTAAATCGGTTCATTCGTTTGTTCGCCCCTTTGTTCCTTCGTGCTTTCATCATTCTGTTGGTGAGAAATGGGTACACTGCTAGGTTCGTTGGCGGTGGGTTGGTCGCGAGGATGAACTTGGGTGGGTGGGTTGATGAGGGGATGACTCATTTAATTGCTTCATTCATGCCTTGGCTGCTGGCTTCTGGAAATGATCAGCGGTTCGATAATTATGTATGTCTGTCAAAACTCTCTTAATCACAAGCTGTTCAATGGAGCTAGGGAGAACTAGGGCAAAGATACAGTTGCTGGTTGCTCATTTGTCGCTATCAGTCTGCGTGGGCAATCGAGCCGGCTGTTGTCCTTGCTCATAATTCATTATAGTCAGCCAGCCATTGAAACTGGTGCGTGTGAGATGATTGTTTCGATAATTATTCTTTTTAATTTCTGATTATTTACAGTCCAAAGAGGTGACTGCCGATTACAGAGACTGGAGTCTTTGGTGACGGAGGCGGAGAAGCGTGTGATAGATCTCACAGCCACAGTACTCAATGGTTCTTCTGGAAACGCTAATATATCACCAGCTCAGCTTAGGGTGAGTTGATTTTTTTTGTTTTAAGCTTTTTTGATGCACACAAAAAATAACGTCTTGTCAGCGGGTGTTGTTTGAAACTGGAAAATCATCAAATAGTACATACTAGATGACCTACCGGGCATTGCCCGGAATAAACAATCATTGTGCTGTCTGTCTCTCTCTCTCTCTTTCTCTGTCTCATACAATAAAAGTGTAAAAGTAATAAACTACAGTCTTGCTTCAGAACTCATGCGCACCACAACATTACGCATCAAACTGAACGCTTGATACGGTTACTTTTTATGACATGCACGGTACTATATATTACGAAACAACCAAAAATACAGATGTTACATAGCAAAAAACATTGTTATTTTTTTTTAATACACCCTTGAAGTAAACAACTTTTAATTACAGCCATCATCTTCCTTATCTCAATTGCCATCTTCTTGCCAAATTTAAGGCCTGAAGAGTGTATAGTTTGGTCAGTTAGTCATGCCAAAGGTTGCAAGTTACTTAAATATATAATAGGCACTAGTCAGAATTTCACGACCTTAGTTCTTGTTTGTTCCAACTCCACTTTCTGCACAACCGAGAAATTCAACGTTACACGTTTGCAGCTTTGATATTATGAGAAGGACTTAGAATACATGTACATCGGAACTGTGAAACAGTTTGATAAGTGCCACAGCGTATTTAAGCAAGTGTCAACGCGTGCATTTGTTTGTCACATCGCTTCTTCATACTAAAAGATCTCCAGTTTTTTTTTCTTCAGAAAATGGAGATAGAGCAAACAAGAGCTAAGGTAGTGATTTGTTCACACAATGCCGTGACGTAGACTCGTGAAAAAGCGAAGAAGTTGGAACAAACTTTGGTAATTGTTTGGTCAGCTTATTAATAATCTATGTAACTACTGCACAGGTGTTCATGTTGGCTAACCTAAACATAACGGCACTGGTGCCTAGCTTGAAGCAATACTCATTTAGGCCGTAACCTTTAGACAAGGACAAACTGTATATTATTTTGGTCATATTTATAGACCACGCGTCTCGGTAATGATTACGTTAGTATTTAGTGGCAGTTTGTCTCAAGATGGTGTCATTTCATCTCGTGGCGACTCCTTTGAATATAATTTTAATTCGTAGATTTTTCACGTTTCAAAAAAAAGTCACGTGAACTGAGAAAAGTGCTTTTACTGTAAAACTTAATATTTCGGACCTTTTTTTTTTTTTTTTTTTAATTCATAACTTTGAAAAATTCAAGCTGTTTACGGATTTATCGATTAGAAAATCTCAAGGTCTTCGAACACCTAAGATTTCATGCAAAGTATTAGGGCAACTATTAGTGTTCAAGAACTTTGCACAATACTGGGTCCACAGTATAGATACAACGTCAAAAACATCCTCATGATAACGAAATTTTCATTCAAAATTAATTAAATGTGGACAATAACGACATAATATATGTGAGGTCCAAGAGGATGAGAACCAGGATTATTGAAACACAAAGGCGGGGGCGACAATACGACCAGGAAGAAAGTAAGGTCCATTGAAACGTATTTGGGGAGGAAGGGCAGAGGAAAAATCAAACAGTATTAACCTTCATAGGGCAAGTAATAGTACTGAAACCATCCAACCACTCTCAAACTTTGTATCTATTTGGAAATGTATGGGATATGGCGTATCCCTGTGTGTGCCAGTTTGTTTTGAAAGGCCAATCCATAATCCGGTCTTCGGTAATTTGTTCTGCTTACTGAAGTGGAATCGAATAATCTTACACTTGGGTTGGCTATATTGACGCCACGGCTTGACCCGAGGCTGATTCTCCGGATCGTAATCCGCGGTTTCTATTGTTCATGTGTGTGGAAACTTAATTGAGAACTGTCTACACAATGGTGCCCTCCGCCGCAAGCAAAATAACAGTGATAAACAGTACCAGACGCCTATGCCGCCGTGGTGCCAGACAAAGCGTGATCTCCCGAAATAACCTTGGCAAAGTGGCTTTGAATATTGGACTTCGCTACAGAAAAATCATTGTCGTTATCATGTCGACTGAATGCGGTTAACATCGGAAAGTATTGTTGTATTTATACATTTAACGATTGCATGAGTATTATACCCTCAAAGAATTGCATCAGTCCTGAAAGTAACAGGTTTCTGTCCCCGTTAAAGATGTTGAGTGTTTTTTGGGGTCTTTATTTACCGAGGGGTCTCGTCAAAGGCAATTTCACATCGTTTACTGGTTTGTTTTCTTTTACACCTCTGGTTTTTGACGTCTTTTTATCTTCTAGCTGCTTTCCTCTCTTCCTCTTTTGGCTATCTCTTAGGGCCCTCAAGAGGGCTTTGTAGACCTGAAAAGGGCTGTTTTGGGCTGGTCGAAGATGTTGGTGCAAGCAGAAGCAGTGTTTGAAGACCAGTGTATTACTACCGCTGTTCTAGTAGCTTTAAAAACAAAAGAATTGGAAGGGAAAAGTCTTCAACCGCCCGTTTGTTCAAAACGTGAACGGAGAAAGCAGTCCGTGAAATAATGAGAGAAAGGGTTTATTTCAGGATACTATGGAAATTGATCTACGGCCTGCTGCTGACGATGTGAGTTTTTAAATTGGGCTCCAGAGATCTAATAATAGAACGAATACACACTTCTGCTTGCGAAAAATAATCTGAAAAAAAAACATATATATATATATATCACTGGGCCATCGCCTGAACTGACAGGTCCCGTTGAGTATTGATGAAGCCTTGATTTACGTTACGTAATATTGCGTTCCCTTAGAATGATAAGGTTCTATCTCCACTTTTTGGCTGAACTGAGTAACAGACTACACACCACTTCTACAGGCCCTCTCATTGTGTGTCAAAGTGTCAAGCAGGTTCGGTGGGTAATTTGTGAGAAATACTGAAAAGAAAAAAAAAATCTGCTCTAAAAGCTTTGATCACATGAAACTTCAATCCTCGATTTCTCAAAAGTTGGCGGAAGGGAGTTAGAACCTTGTCATTCTAAGGGGTCGATTGGTCTGCGTCATTTTGTGTTTGATGAAAACGCGAGGATTTGGATAGACGTCTTAGGTTGGCTTAAAACGTGTCTGGAAATTGGAAATCTGAAACTGGGCGAATAAATAGAGGTCTGTTTTCGTCATCCATCTCACAAACTGGCGTATCAATGATTTTTTTTGGTGTTGAATTACGATTTCCTCATTATTGCTCATGGTAAGGTCTACATTTTCACAAAGCGTCGTATGGATTCAGGCTTTGGTGGAACATCTTTGGTGCTCACGTCTTTATTTCTGGAAGATCTCCGCCCCCCTAGGCATTCGCACCTATCGATATCTTTACCAGTTCTAAAGTTATAAGCAGGAACGTTTTTTGTCATATTCAAGACTAGTACATGGGACCAAAACTTTGAAGCATTCTTCTGTGAAATGTGGAAATTGTTGATTACGCCAGTGCTTGAGATGGACGACGATGAGTCATTAATCCCAATGAAGTAGGCGTTCAGCAGTCTTGCATAAGTACAACATGTGAATAGAGCTGACGAAATCGGGCTTACGGTGAAATACTAAATTCGTTAGAAAACCCCTCCGGGGGTGGAAAAATCATTTTCTGTGGAAACCGAGATTTGCTTATAATCTGAAAGATTCGCCATATTTCTGCATTCAATTAAAACATTTTCCTTGAAATCATCTTAGAACTATTTATTTTGATTTTATAAAGAGGTATGATTTCGCTTTTAGCCCAGTTTTGTCAGGTCCAATCACAAATTGTAACACTTTTAATGTGTATTTCCAACTTCCAAACGGCAAAACATTCAATGGTTACCTAGTGAGTGTGGTCGGGTACATCTTTGCCGCCATAACAGTAGGCCTCCATCAGATGCCAGAATGACGCCAAATCTTACCCGAATAAAAATAGCAATGAATAGTCCAATGTTGATATTATATTTAGGTATTTTTAGTCGGGCCAGTATTTGTGCCAACGTCCTCGGCCCATTCTATCTGGTTCCAAATAGAGAGAAGGTAACAAGCAAACGGACAAAGCTTCATATGAATGTTTGATCTCTGTAATTAACACTGTAAATGTTATCCTACACTGGGACCAAAAGATCCCCACTAGACCACATAAGTGACGTGGTTTTATACTCTCGGCAGCAGTCATAATGCAGCCATAATGTTGTTGGCAGTGTTGACAATGTTACCTACCTGTTGATGGCTGGGGACTGGCGTGTGTCTATATATGTCGAGGGGTATTTGCCATAAAGTTGTATGTGCCATTTTACCGATTTTGAGGTTTTGTTATAAAAGTGGATCTCTCGCTTCTAAGTTCGTTATGTATAAGTATCATTCCAATCGGTTTAAACACTTTTGGAGATATGTATTTGTGAAGTACCTTCATGTTTTATGCGTTTTACTTTTAGCCCTTTTGCCCTCAAAACTTCAATCCTCGTTTTCTCGAAAAGGTAAAAATGCACAGTAAAACAATATGGCAAATAGCCGACGGTATATAGTATACATTATGGGGTAACATGGCATATTTCATAGTTTATAACCGTGTGAGGCATCAGTATTGCGCCAAAATAATGACCGGAAGAAAATACTGATCTCATGATTATTTCAAGGCATGTACCGATATTGCTCGCAGTGTTGACTGTGTGGTCCACCTATTATTAATAGCAGACGGCTGACATGCGTATATACATACAAATGCGGTAACATGACATATTTCATAGTCTATAACAATGACATACAATAATATTGAGCCAAATAATGACAGGAAGAAGACTTAGTTCTCATGATTAGTTCAAAACTGAGCTATTTCGGGTAAAAATCACATTTTTTGAATTGATCTATCTTTGCTCAGCAATGTTTGAGATCAAAACTTGCACGTGAATTTCGGACTTGCCCGCCAGTAGACATGGAAAGGCCTTGCCTATCAGTGTCAAGCTACTTATGGAAGTGAGCTTTCTCAGACTGTCTGGCAAAATACATGGCAGCTGACAGGTTTACTTGCTGATGCCGTCCGTTATACGTATTGTACTCGATGTGAACCTTGATGCCCAGTGCACCCCCTCTAACATTATGTTGTGATTCGCCAACGTGATAGGACGTTTTGTCCACACATGTCAAAACACAGGCTCTGTTTGGTTGAATGGCTTGGGTATTTTGGGATCATCAGAGACAATAATTACCCTGAATGCCCTTTGTTTTCCCACGAGAGAGATTTTTGCTCACTGAACAAGATAGTATGTATGAATTTTTATAATCAATATTGGGAATTTGTACTTATGTACAATGTTCGTGTGCGCGGGTATTGTACTGAAGGGCAAAAAAACTACCCCAACAGTACATAGTGTTGCTCTGACTTGCCAGCTAAGAAAGCAGTGGAGGAATGGCTGCGGTGGGAAAAGGAGGGGCGGGGTGCGTAATTACGGGAGGGGGGGGGGAGGGGGAATTTACGAACCAATAGTAAAGCCTTTTGGCGGGCCGTCAGTCGGAGGGAGACTTTGGGATCCACGGCCAATGAACCATGATCGACATTTTCGTAGCAGTTTATCGAAGCCTGAATCCATTTTCCTTCACCGGCAAATCCTCTTTCTGTACATTTGGGGAATGCTATTGTTCCTCGATACCCCACCTTTTCTTTTTCTGATACCTCAAGAATGTCTTTTTGTGGTCAGTAGAACATAACCCGGGTTCTGAAAGCACTAGTTGGTGCGCATCTGTTGCCCATCAGTGCGGTTGTGTGCGGAAACGTTCACGGGATCGTTTTGAATAGATCAGATTTAGAAAGTTCATTTATTTCAAGTCAGCCGTGTCTGTGCAGTGTCATCACGTTACTTCTCCCTTAGTTTGGCGGGTTTGCAACACTTTAAAGGGCAAGTACTATGGGAAGAGCAGGCGATTAGTGGGTCCTCTTCAATATATTGTTAAATTTCTCATGGAAGTTTGCTGTATTGTATTCTAAGTTTCAGACGTGTTGTATCGGTGACTTTCCAGTTATCAACGAAAGTCTTTTAAGACTTACAGTAACTTATTGCGACCCCAGGGATTTTCTGTGGTTGTTTAAATATTTTTACAATAATTTAATATCCTTGAATTGTGCAGGAAAACTTATTCAGCCGAGTTTGCAATTTCTTAGTTTTTCTTTAGATTTTCTTTTTGTGCCACGCCAAAAAAGTGTTACTGTCAAGCAACAGTTTAACTTCAGCAATCGTAAAGTTATTTAGGCTATTTTGCCCTCTGTATACTTGAACTTACGTACACAGAAATTCTGCTGTCGACTCCAAGTTAGATGTCGTAATGAATTCTTAAGTGAAGTTACAGTGACAGAATGTGTACTTCAATCGTTTTCGAATTTATCTGTTCTGAGTGGCAAAATGATTCATTTATTCAATTTTTTTTTTCAACTTTGATCATGCAGGAGAACGAAAAACAACTTAGCCATTGGGAGTTCCGCCACCGGCTGCTGAAAAGGATGAAGGCAGGCTATGACCACGCAAGTAAGTTTTGATTTGAAAAACAGTGTGATTTGTGATAGAATAGCTCATTGGCTGTTTCTGAATGTTTCTACATATATCGGTACCCAAACAGACGTAGATTTCCTTCGGATTAGTAGGATTAGAGTAGGGGTACCGTGGGTTCTCTGCATCAAACCGATGCCTGTGCGATGTCATAACCAGAAAATCTAGGCAAGAAAGACGTCATTTCTATGAGCAAACTCGGGGTCAATCGCAGACGGATAAACATAGGGCTGCTGGCTGGAATAATTAAGATTCCATTGTGGGTATATTTTTACACGTTTTTTTTTTTAATTATTATTAAATCGGAGATGGGTTGGGGGGGGGGTGTATTATGTCCTTCTGTATTGAACAATGAAGTTTGTTTTCTGCCATTCAGGACCTCCAGAGCCTCCGTCAAACGTGAAGCTAGAGGTCGCCAGTAACAATTCACTGTTGGTCAACTTCTCGGAACCTCAGAGTCACAATGGCGCGGTAGTTACACGTTACAAAGGTAAGGATGCAGGAGTCGTTATGGGTTAATAATATTTTATAGAAAAACTGTGTGGGTATTTTAAAATCAGTTAGCCTATAGCCGTATTGTGCTGAGGCCTTCGAGAAACCAGCTTCAATCAAATTCAGTTATTATGATCAATGAATTGTTTCTCTAAACTAACTAGTTCTAGTTTTTAATTGGCTGTTTGCAAGAACACAGCCTGCGTGAAATCCACAGCTCACTTTTGTTGTCTATTAAGGAGTTATTTGCATAATTGTCCTGGCATGTTTAAGCATTGTAAAATGTAAGAATTGTTTGCAGATATTAGCTGTGCTGTACCTGTATTTCAGTCAAAGCCCATACTGCTACTTTCATAATTGTTTTTTATTACTTACATGTCAGTTGTCAATGTCTTTAGTTTAATATTGTGAAGGGTGCTGTAAAAATCATTACCGTATCGTAATTACTTCTGTGTACATAAACTATCTTTGTTTTTTTTTTATGGTTTTGGTAGAAAAGGTTTTACTGATGTTGCTGATGATTTTGTTGTTTCCATTTTTTTATTTTTTTATTTTGCGTAATTAATATAACGCCAATGTCATCGTCAGAATATATTTCCCCTCTTTCCCATCGTGCCTTGGCTCATTGGATCAGCCACCTAATTCGGTTTTTCTTTCTTTTTCCTTTTCTTTTCTTGCCAGTGGAATGGAGTGCCTACGAAAATTTCCTCCCTTTGTCAGGGGAGGCAATCGTTGAAGATTTGTCTCGCCTGGAGTTTGAAATCAAGAATCTCACCAAAGGAAATGCCTACTACGTCAGAGTGTGCGCCTGGAATGTCAAAGGTTATGGTTCCTACGCAACCAGCGAGCCTGCATCGGCAGTGCCATCTTGTGAGTAAACATTTACCACTGCCCAGTGTGTGGGCTGGCTCTTCATGGGCAGTCTTTGATAATGTGCTGCGGGAATTTATCCAAAATTTTAGCTGTCAGAATGTAATCAGATAATATTTTGTATGATATATAAATACTGATAAATTATGAAGTTCGTAAGACAACGCTTAGAAATTTTAAAAAATGTCCGAAGTCAGATACTGACATGTTTAATCGTGTTAGTATACATTATATATATAAATGTTTATAGTGTATAATCTGCTTTAAATGAAATACTATACTTCTTTCACTACCTTCCTTTACAGCTTGTGTTCTTTTGACAACGTCTTTTGAACCAGAGAAATTATTAGCTCTAGCTTTATGGTCTAATTGGAGTTTATTGGCATATCTTTGTTAGTTTCCATGCTGAATGTAGGCTGTGTAAGTCCTGGCAATTTATTAAAATCTATGTATAGTGAATAAGTGTCATTCGTTTATATATTGAACAGGTTGGAGAGAGGTGGATGGTATTCCCTCAAGATTAGAAGGCAAAGTTGCATCCCTGTACACATTATACCATCAGGTCAAAAGGTCAAGGCCACCAGAAGCTGCAGAAATGAAAGGTAAAAAATAATATGCTGATCATGATTTGTTTTATACAAAAGAAATTTTGAAAGTTCGGCAGCTTATTGAATATAATTCTGTTCTTCACATTTAACTCATTCCCTGCAGTAAAAAAAATTAACTTTTGTGGGTGTGGGCGGGAACTTCAATGACTATCCAGCTTGAAATCCAGAGGTAGGCTAGTTCAAAGATGTGTTTTCCTCCACTCTCTAGACATTAAACTAAAGAAAAATCAATGAACCTACCTGGGTGGTATTCAATATTTTGAGAATAGCTGAATATTCTGCTTTCCGTAGTGGATGAATTAAAAAAGAACACAGTGAAGCTGTAGGTGACAGTAGGGCTTACCACAAAATGTGGTGAAAAGAAAAAAAGAAGGAAGAAGGAAAACTGTTCTAATGTTAGAACAGATTAGAGATATTAGAAACAAACAACAAAAAAATCTGTTAAATTTCAAAACCAGGAAGAAAAAAAAAAAAAGAAAGCTTTGAGTTTGAGTAACTAAGAACTCTTATGAGGTTAAATAACCGGAAAAAAAACTGAATAAGTTTTTAAAGTCTTCGTTAAAATGAATATAAATTAATTTGAAAAGCCACTCGGATAAGCTTGATTCTTCTGCTGATAATCTTGTGTTTTTAGAATTTATTTTGTGTATGTTGGTATACAGATTTATCATTAACTTTTACTTACCCATGCATAACAATAGACTTATTTGTTGCTGATTGGTTCACAGATATCCTAAACAGGGGAGCCGACTCACCAATGCAGAAGAAAAGAATAAGCATAAAGAACTTGTTTGTGTCAGCGCCAAAGTTCCAAAAGACAATCAAAAGGTATGGTCATTACCATCTGTACCTTGTGTGCTTTTGTGTTCATTGACCTGTTCCCACCTCTTGTACATCATAAAGCAGTCAAGGTGGAAAAGTAATCTGGTCTAGATTTAAACTATGCTACTGAAATTCTTGGTCATTCATATTACATGTAATATCCAATCCTAGTAAATATACAATATTCCATTAATTTTGTATTTCCTTAGTCCAGGAGTCCAGTACAAAGAAGAACAGAATGGCAGACTCTTTTGTTTCATATTATGCAGCCTTTTTACCAATATTTTTGTATCTGAAACAAAACAGTGGATTGGATAAGATTTCTTTAAAGTCTCTACATTGAAACATGATGCCTAACATGTTAATTGGATTAGCTTGTGTTTTTTTTTTTTTGGAACCCACTTTTGAAATTTCATGCCCACCATAAATCACCACTCAGTCTGTATTTAATATCTATCTAATTTTAGGGGTGTTTACATGGCCTGTTTGTTGTACTATGAAGACAGAATATTGGTCACATCTGAGGAACAGTTACCCATCATTGAAGTTGATGAAACCTTTTCTGCACCCTCGATACAAAATGATCTTTACTGGTTGCTTAAGGTATAGTTTTGAAAATGTATCTCATACCGGTAGGCTATATATCCTCCATATGTGAAAAAATAGTAGACCAGTGAAACAAGAGCTCAGTTCTTTAGCACTCGACTAAAAAGAAAATAGTCAAGGAACATTTGAGGCTAATTTTCATACAAATTATTAATCAGTTTATAAATGTCAACTAGAAACTGACACTCCCATGCCACTATCAAAAACATGGATCAATTGCAGTTCCGGGAGGTTATTGTTATTCTAAATGCATTTGAGTTGTCAGTGGTTTCAACGGATCTTTTGCATCCATGCCAGTAAAAACCACAATGAATGTCATTATGATGAAGTTATTTTATCAAATGGTCCACATTTTTTAATTGTATTTTTGGCACTGTCATTCAACTCAAGCCCACTGAAGAGAAAAGATAACTGTGAATTAACTTATAAGTTTACTGGAATAGTAGTTATATCCCTTTGTATTTTCAAGTATGGCACAAGTACTACATCATTTCCTTGATTTTAGAGTGAGAAGATATGAAGAGGGCTCTGCCGGATTACTTTCACTAAATGGGACAAATATTTTTAAGAAACTCAAATAGATCATGTTTGTCAGATGCATTTATTTTCTGGGTCTCATGCGCTTAAAAACCCAACCAACATTAATCAAATAAGGATTTTTCAGCACATAGACATTGATGAAAATATAACATCCTGGACTGCCTGTCTTCACACGTATATGCCATTAACATTTTAATTTATTTGCTTTTTTCATTTTTGCAGGTTTCTTGTATGTGGGAAGAAGTGAAAGTTTTAAAGCAAGATATGGAGAAAACCAGTAGTGCTGGCTCTACTTTCAGATGTAAATTGTTACAGGCAATCATCTCATTACAGGTAAATACCGCTTTTCACATCTGTATATCATCACTGCTCCATGCTAATGGCCCAAGTAATTTTTGACACTTTTGAGATATTAAGAAAAAATTGTTTCTTTTCCTATCATTTGGTGTCTTATGCCATTGCGATTCTATTGGATTATTGCATTTTCCTATGGGAGAAATTTCTTTTCTTATAATATGAGCTGATAGCCCCCATGCTCAGGAATGCAATGAATTATCAGTTGCCTTTCGGCATAAGTCTGACACACATCATAATGGTAGACCAGTGACAATATATCAGATTTATGTTTCAGTCTTTCCTGATCAGATTCCTGATATGAATTCTGCATGAAAAACTTAAGGAGTTATGATTTGCGTAAATAGTGAAGGCTCCAATTTCAAATGATTGTTATTTGATTCTTTTTTTTCAGTCTGGCCTTGGCATTCAAGATTTAGGTCAGTTTTTCCACCGCCCTGTCAGGGACAACAACAGCAGCATTATTTTCACAGTCGTCAACCATATCCGTGACCCGAAACAGGTGACCTTAGGCTCTGGAAAATGGGTCACATTTGGAAAATTAGCCAGGCGACAGAGTCTTTCATCAGCAGATGCTGCAGATGCTCATGCTTTGCTTGTCAGCTCAGTCCCAGTAAGTAAAAATACTCTTCATTTATTGTTTTATCAACAGGGAGTATTTGGGACAAGTGCATTTACAATGTTTTAAGAGGATATTTTTACTTCACACTATTTGTCACGAAACATAAATATTTGATGGAGATGGATCGGCCACACTCTCAGGAGGCCAGGAAACAGCATCGCGAAGAAGGTATTGGATTGGAATCCCCAGGGCAAGAGATCAAGAGGAAGGCCGCGGGGAACGTGGAGAAGAGCCAGAGAAAATGATGTGCAACGAAGCGGAAAGACTTGGAATAATGTAAAGAGGCTGGCCCATGATAGAGAGGGATGGAAAGTGTTTGTTGGTGGCCTATACCCTGATCCAGGGTGAGAAAGGCAATGATGATGATGATGATATGAACTCTTTATGTGCCATGAATATTTCCTGTTTGCCAATACAGGAAGAAAACAGTGCGGGAGATGAATGAAGACTAACTACAGCAACATTTATGAATAGAAAGTCGAACAAATAAATTAGCTTAGCATTCTTGTGCACCAATACATCAGTGATTGGCACAAACGTGTCCAGCAGAGGAACCGATAGATCGGTGACTGGCACACAAAGAGTTAAGAAAAATAAAAACAATATATGTACAAGAATATATTGAATATTTAATTATTGCACAGGTTTCTGGAGAATGATTACGGAGAATTATTATGTTATAAATTTTTACCAAAAACGAGTTTCTTTCTTTCCTAAATATATTGAAAAAGCTCTTCATATTTTTCCCCAAATTCAGTAGAACGAGCAGTTTTGTCATATTAATTATTGGAAGTATTTTCCCCCTTCTCATGACGTTGTGCTCAGCTGCGTAGTTGATTATTTATGGTTCAGAAGTTTACTCCAGTATACATTACTATATCCACTAAATGGTTTTTATGGTCCAAAAGTTTACTCAAGTATACATTACTATATCCACTAAATGGTTGCAAAACTGATAAACTGTTACAGGTCAGTATATATATATTTTTAAATCACCTCTGTTTCTTTATCAGGAAATGATTCTATACCATCAAGTTAGTGTGGCAACATTATCTAGAGGTCTTTATCTGGGTTATGTCAAACTTCAAGCTTCAGTCGAAGTACTTAGAGTTATGGTTCCAAACAGAACACCAAACTGCGTTCCGCATGTTCACATCAGAGATTGTCCCAACGTATCCAAGTGAGTATGTTATACAAGTGTATATGGCGTGGTTAAGCCACAGAAATTTCATTAATGATATCTTGCATACTTAACCAAATGTTAGCTTGGTAATGAAAGTTGAACTCAAAGCAACTAGCACAATATTCCATCAAACCTGAACGATGTGCAGCTAATGTGCATGGATATTTATGCAGGAAGCTAGGATATATGATTATAGAAGTGGTGTGTACTGCATACTATCTGTATTTTAGACCATCCTCTGTTTTACTGAATCAAAATTTTTAGATGAAAAGTGAAAAGAATAACATCAGGAAATTTATACCTTAAATGTCAAAACTGTTTTGAATTTCCATGTTAACTGAAGGAAAAATGCATGCATTTTAAAATGATTTTAATGAACAATAACTTCATGAGAATTCCTCATCAAAACTATTTACAGAGAGGAATGGGAATGGCTCCTCAAATCAGACAGCCATAAACTCAGTGACAACCTGAGCAATGCACAGAAAAACTTCCAACAGTTGCTATCTGATGCTGTAAAGAAGCTCTTTGGTCAGCTTGGTGAGTGCAATGATTTAATCTGTTAAACTGATCTTACTGTTCTGTGAATTCAAGTCGCCAGACCCTTTATTTTAAACAGAAAGGTAGTTCTGTTTCCAACCTGAATGAAACCGAAAAAAAACCAACTATGAAAGCATACAGTATTCCCAGTTACATCACATGGATACTCATGATTTGAGAAATTTTACTTTAACTTTCTGTATACAAGTTAGAATACCACAGTCATGAACAATATTTTCGCAGTGTGTAAATGAGCTAATTGTAAGAATAGACTATTACTTGCAGCATTCTGTTTCTGTTTGTATTTGTCTGAAATAAGTGGGTGAAACTCATTGTTTGTACATATGGACATATATATATATTTTGAAATGATATTTGTTTATTTTTGTTTTCGAACTTTTTCTCGGCAGATCTATCTGAGGACACTTATCTGAGCCACCGCATTTATGATCTGGAGGTGTTAGAATTATCACCATCTGTCACTATGATCCTCATTTTGCCATCAATAGAAGACATCTGTATAGTACCTGGCCATTCAGACAGTCTGGCCAAACGAGCAGACTATAGTTTCCTGCCAGTGCAGATCTTTGAATCCAGTGAGTGATTCATATACATAATATATTTTTATTTCAAAAAGTTAGGGTGGGGGAGGAATGGTAATATTGCCTCCCTCTTTGGACTGCACACAGGTTGTTCCACAAATTACCAAGGGGGCTTGTATTTCCTGAGATAGCAAAGGAACGACTACCATTTAATTATGGTCGAAGTTTATTATAGCAGTTCAAAATTTCTTGCATTGTAGAAAGGCTTTTTTAATTAAAAATATATGTGCATAAAAACCAACATGCAACCTTTGTTTTGGTGAACCTGTTTTTTTCTGTCTCTTAAAAAAAAACAAAATGACAATTACAGGACTGTCATTTGAAACGGGAGCGCTTCAGTATGATGACCTCTGTGGCAGGCATTTTTTGGACACATGCAGTTTGGCGTTTTACATTCTTTTTTGGTTCAATTTTGCAATTCATAATAAATGTTCTATTACACACAGGCACAATGTCAATGTTATGTGAGAAGATGAAATATTTTTTTCTTTTTTTTTTTGTACTTTTCATTGTAACACTAGTTTGTGTGACTAGGGTATGATTTCTCATAGAGGTTTATAGGCGGAATAAAAATAAAAAAAACGTTCATCCTCTCACATTTAGTTGTGTCTATATCTCATTATAATGGCCTTCCAAAGTCAAACAGTAATGTCTTCTCTTTCAGTTCATATGCATGCCTACCTACCAGAGTTCTTTTCCCTGTATGCCCGTCTATCAGCTATAGTGGAAATGGACGGTGTTCTCGCACAACAGGGACATCGAGAGGTTAGTAGTTAGTATACCAGATAATTATCAGAATGAGAGCCAATGCAATTTTATGGTTACTAATTTTACAAAAAATTTGTACTTTGTAAAATAATCATTTTTTATTGTTTTGAGGAACAGGTTTTTTGAGGGTACCGGTACTATTAATTGATGTCACCCCAGTAATCGGACAAGTAGTACTTGAAATTCAAATTCACCCAACAGATTTCATAATTATTTGTGATTATCCTGTGAGAAACAGAACTGTAGTATATAAACACATGCAGAGTTTGGTTATTCCATCTTCCTAGGTTTAATTTTGTGACTGAATAAAACTAATTAAGACACTGCAAGCTGTAACATATATACTCAGTAATATGCCTTATAAACCAACTCTCCATGATCTTTAAACCTTCTCAAGAAATCACCATGGTTTCTTTTATTGGCCGTAAACATAGCCCTGTCCACAACTGATACATTCTCTCTGTGAATGGTGTCACAAGTAAATTGCAGGAACATTGAATTCCTCCTACCATCGTCATTAAAGTTCTGTAAAATACAGGCTGCCCATAGCTGCCAGGATTAGACAAAAGATTAGCTTTATAGTTGGTCTCAAATAATTTTAACTGCAGCTTCAATGCTGCATTGTTCCTTCACATTCCTGTATATACACCTGTGTAAGCAAATAGAGATATGTAAAATATGTGGCCCTGACAGGTATAGCTCTTTATAAAAAACATTGCATGTTTCTGTTCCTGAACATTCTTTCACCTAAGGCAGACTTGCCTCTAGAGATTTATATTTTTCTCAGCAACCACCTTAATTCATGTATGTGCTAGAGCCCACCTGCTGAGGATCTTGTAAAAACAAGTTTACATTTCTTCACATTTCAGGCCTTTTCTACAGAAGAGCTAAGTAAAGCCAAAGAGCAAGTGGAGGTGACAACACACCTGCAACAAAATCTAGACCGAATATGGAAGTGTGCCCGATGGATTAGAGATATTACCACCTATGCAAGGAACCGTGAGAAGAAAGCAGGCATTCACCTCTCTCACGTCTTCAAAAACACCACTACAAATAATAATAACTGCAATGGCACTCCAAGCAATGAGAGCAAACTGAAAACATCGAAAACCAGCCATGGGACTCTAAATAATAACAACAATGTAATATCTAGTTCTTCCACACCATTTTGTCAAAACAGCAAACCACATTCAATCAGTGTTGGGAGGGACCTCAGACGCATTGCCAAATTTTATGATCCAAATGAAGAAAACCCCCACAGCTCAGACAGTATTAGTATTGGTGGAACCCCAACTAGCCCTCGAGACCAAGAACCTCGGAAACCAAGATCATCTACATCTACATCAGTGCCATCCACCCCATCACAAATTCCCATCCATCATCCTCGTCTGTCACCGTCATCATCGTTATCAAGCTTATCAACAACAGCATCGTCATCAACCGCGTCAACCGAACCCAGCCAGGCACAGGACCCCACCTACGCTATCATCAAAGTTCACGCCATGTACGAAACAGGCCTGAACAAGAATGTCAATATAAAACTGCACATCACCGAACAAACAACATCAAGAGATATTGTGAACTTGGTGGTGCGACATCTGAATTCAGTGGTACAGACAAAGGGCAAAGATGTCTCCACCTATCCTGAGGAAGCTCTGCCCAATTTTTGCCTGGTTCTTAAGTTCCAGGGCCATGAGAAAATTCTCAAGGATGATTATAAACTGCTACAGCTCAGGGGCCAACTACAGAGGGCTAAAGTCTGTGTGACAATGGTGGATTCAGTCTTCTCGGAAGACGAGCTAGGACAAGCCACAGTAGTTTAACTTTGGATGGTTTAACTGTACAAATATCTGTACTGACCAAATGTGCAATCAGAAATGTTGGCAGACTTGTGATATTCAGCCACTGCCTGCACTTGTTCCAGGATCAAGGCCAGGTGTCAGTTATTACTATTAATTATAGAGAAGAAATCATTTTTATACCCTTTTATCTTTTGTTGAACATCAAATAGAATAGCTTTAGCAGACAGTCGTGTGGGTTTGCATTGTCATTGGTGCCAGCAATACTTGGTGTCAGCAACATTTTCTTGGGTTTACAAGAATGAGAAAAGTTATATTTACATCAAGGAACGCAGATCCAAGTTTTGATATAGAAACACAAGTAGCACATCACATCATGGGTATCTGATATTAAGAAATCCAAAGGTAACATTGTTTTAGACATCTGAAGACTGATATGAACTGCACACTCACAAGTTCAAAGTGATAAGAGTTTTTATTAACTTTACTGTTCTAGACCCAGGCACTCAGCAGGCAATTATTTCTAAGTTACTCTTATCGATTCATTCGGAACTAAGGTGAGCAGTTATTTATTATTACTTTTGCACAGCTGCCTTTATATTACTGCTGTCCAGTGCAGTAATGAATGGAATTTTGCAATTTTAATAGCAGTTTAAAAAATCCTACGGGAGAGGGATATCTGATCTTATGAAGGCCCCATTCCACAACACCTTATCTTAATGAAAGAACACAGAAAATGTGGCTCTACTCATGGTTTAATTTAGCTTGGTGAAGGGAGACAAGTGTAAAATGGCTCCTACAGAGTATCTTTAAACGTATTGTGTGAACCCACCTTTTCTCAGTGGCTCATGTCATCGTATTCTGTTGATTTGTTTGCAAAATATCAACGATATTTAATGACACTGGTTGAAAGAAATGTCCTTGATTCAAATAAACCATTACCACCTAATTTCACGCGTGTTTGATGAAACCTGATTGGCAGAGTGTAGGAAAATGAAAATATGTTTAATACTCTTTGTTGTGCAATAAGCATCAGATCACCCATCATTTACGTTATGCGTCATGAAATCAGTCTGCTGGGCTGTGAGACTTTGCATGAATGAATGAAACCAATAATCTTGTTTTGTGTCGAACACAGCAGAGTGATCAACACCCCCCCCCCCCCCCCCCCAAATCAAAACAAATGAGATTTTCATGCTGCTTCAGATTAAAAGCTGGAAACAATTTGTTTTAATTTTTAGATCCGTAACCCCAACCTGATCATCACCCCTTTCTTTCATCATTATGTAAGTGTCCATGTATGCAATTTCTGAGCTCTGTCACACAACTCTTTTGATTTCCAGCACCTTTCGTCAGCCGGACTGTGTTCATTCACAGCAATAGAACAACAGCCTCACTCAAAGATTTCATGTGCAGCAACTACCAACATTTCATTCCAAATTTCTTAATCTTAATCATAGTTATTTTGCTGGGCCTCTTTCAGGTAAGAAAATTAAATGGCAGTGAGACTTCAAATGCTTGAGATATGTTTGAAATTAAGAGCTCCCAAATGTTGTGTCAAAAACTTTAGTGTTTCGTCCCCTTAGAATGATAAAGTTCTGTTTCCACTTTTTGGCTCAGCCGAGTTACACACCACATGCTACTTCTGCAGGCATTCTCCATTGTGTCAAAACATCAAGCCGATATGGTGTGTAATTTGCAAGTATTTCTAAAGAGAAAAAAAGTCATACCACTATACGGGAGGGAGTTGGAGCCTTGTCATTCTAAGAGGTTGAGTTGTTGAGCCGTACTTCATCTAAAATCTTGTTGCCTTGTTTCTGGACTGTTTTGTTTTTTTTATTGTTTTTTTTTTTTCTTTCAAGGGGTGGGAGGGGAGGGGGAGGGGATATTGTACTGTGCTGTGAAAGAAATTATTTTTACCGCGCTTTCCATTATCATTTCTTTATTTCACCATGCAAAAATAACAATCAATGATCTCAAAACCCATAACTTATTAATTTATTTAATTTTTTTTTGTTTTGTTCTTATCGTCACCTCATGTTACATCATGTTTAAATATCACTTTGAAGTTTTTTTTATATTGGTTTTGCCTGCATTCTTCGTTGAACCATCGACATCTTCTTAGAAACGATGTGATACAAGGTTTTTCTGTATCGCATAACATTTGTGTGAAAATCCAACGCATGTTGTCGTCCGTCTCACTTAGTAGTGGTGTGTCCATGATTTTAGCAGTTTTGAATTATGGGTGCCTTGTGCATACTCATGGCCAGATTTATAATTTCACTAGGTGGCATATGGATATATTTTTGATGGATTTGAAATTAAATTTTAATTTAATTATTTTTTTCTTTGCCATGTGCTTATCTGTACCTAAGTAATCTCAGTTGCAACAAAACGTCGAAATGCTCTCCTGTATTCTCTGAAAGAGACTAAGATCTACAACTTGATTGAACTCATTCACTACGGTAAGCTAAATATTCATCTCGCAGATTTTCATTTCGCTATGGAAAGCCGAATATTAATTTGGCTCAAGTGGACACCGATTTTCCAACACTACTGTCTAAGCCAACTTCTCGAAATATTGAATCCCATCCTGGTTCACTGATTTTCCTTTACTTTAATGTCTAATGTATTATGTCTTGTATTTACACTGAGCAAAAGAAAAAACATCTTTGAACTACGTCTAAATTTCACACTGGATAATGTTGCGAGTTCTTGTCCACCCCCCACAAAAGTTACCATAGTTTTGAGTTAAAAACTTTGGCACTCACTTACAAAACTCTTTCAGCTGCATACAAAACAACTTTTGAGAATTTTACCAATGTGATAGATATACACAGAATTATTTAATTCCACCTGTGAAATTTTAAATTGATGAAGATCTGAATACGAAAGATAAATAAAGTACCCAAAATAGACCCTGAGAGGTGCAAAGTTGCCGCCATCATGCCAACGTGCCGTAAAAAACCAAACTCAAATTCAAACCTCTCCTGTATAGTGGGAAATTGTTGATACACCAAAAAGTGAGATGAATGATAACATGTGATGACATTAATCATTTTAACATGTCTAGTGTGATATTTCTCTACATGGGCAACAAAGGACATAATAATAATATACCATCAGTGGGTAATCAAAATGTTATATGCAACAGTTCTTCAGTCAGCTGGCACTAGTGGCAAATGAAAAGACAAAATCCAGCCAGCAAAAACCCTACGGAAATCCAGCGCGAATGATTGGCGTCTGGTATTGCGTGCAGGAATGATATCATTCCTACACAGATCTGCTGGTTACAACATCAGGCTGATGACAGTTTGATGTAGGGGACACCTACGGTAATCCCACCAACCCTACGGATATCTTATACAAATTTACGTCGGATTGACATAGGGATGCTGACTGGGTCAAGCCATTAATCTTTGAATTGCCAGTGTTCACACTTACCAATGATCTCCATGGGCCATATACAAAAAGTGTTGCTATGGCCAGCAGGTTGCTATAACCATCATCATCGTCACCATCATCATCATTCTGTAATATTATTGTATGCACCTAAAACTTCTCGATTATGTAACTAAAAATAATGAAATTTTGTTTACGGCCCCAATTTCCCAATTTATAACTAATGATAAATTATGTGGACTTCTTCATTTTGGACTACATTCAGTCTTAATAGAATGGAATTAATCAAAAAGTATCATCGGAAAATTCTTTCTTCGAAGCTAGCTAGCACTTAGCAGGCCTAAATGGCAGGGTTAGCAGCATGCCAGATTTAGCAACGTTTTTTGGTATAATATGGCCTCATGTCTTCGACTCAAATTTGTGTTCAAGTTTTGATAAATGTTAGATCTCAACGATGGGCACAGTTCAATACAGAATGTTGATTACAGTATTTTGATAGCCCACTGCCGCATTACAGTGTCACATTATCACACAGTGAAGATCACTTCAGAAAAGTTGTTGATTTGTCATACATGTCATTGCTTTGTACATGTATGTATGTTGTTTCTTGTTGCTGTTATTTAAAGAAATCTATACTTGATACCCTAAAAATAAACACTGATTATTAATATGTCGTTTTTAGTAAGGCAGACAGATTGCTCTTTCAAAGTAATGCATGTATGTTACACTACATTCTGTGGAACAAATAACTAGGGTTAATCAGCAGTGTAACACAGTCAAGCAGTCCAGAATGTCTTTGGGAACTTACCGCAGCTTATGGCGTGGCCAGTTTCAACTAGCGGTCTGAGCCTGAGGTTCTAGAGAGACGGGGCCGTCCATACTGTAGGCACGCTTGATTTTAGCTATTTTTACTCACTCTCCCCTCCAGTGTCCTCCAAGTACGTTTTTCAAACACTTGGTTTTAACCACCCCAACCTTTTTTTTTTTTCACCCCATGTACGAGCGTTCTGCCTTTAGAATAGTGAATGCTCATGACAAGGCCTTGATGTTCTAAAACTTAAACTGGTGTTTTGCAAGGGCTGTTAGGTTTTTCGTGAGATACCTAGCCTATTTGTGATGTATATTAACCCTGTAATTCATTTTATTGAAGAAAACAATATCTATTACCTGAATTGAAAAACGCTTCCCCAGAACCCCCCCCCCCCCCATGTACACTTCCCACGACGGGAGCACACACACACACCCTTGCGAGAGTACACACTTTATGGATGGCCCCATTTATTTGAAAAGTGATACAACAAAAAGCTTTAGCCCACCCGCCATATGCCAGTTCTACGGGATAAAGACAAATTTTATGGAAATACTTTTTTGACTTTTAGAGGGCTGGCTGCAGAACGCGATCGTAGGGGAACGCTGAACGCTAAGTAGAGGTCATAAAACGCGATGTGACTGTTGCTTTGTTTGCGATGTAGTATCAATTGATGAAAGTTTCTGTGTCTTAATAAGTAATATTAATTGTCAAGAGTCGGTGGCTTGTTTGATCCATCTGTTCTTTCTGACTTGAAGATACTGTGATGAGCTGTCAATCAAAGATATTGATTTTGTGATAGGTGTACATGTTCACATCTGATCCATTCTTTGTTTTGTTTTGTTTTTGAAATAAACATTGTTGAGTAATACCAATTGTTTTACAAAATTTGTTTGGTTGAAATGGCGCATATTTGCCCATGGCAGTCCATGCTGGCATGCATGTGTTTACATGCCTTCAAACCGCAAGAGTTGAGAGAACGTGAAAACATCGTATCTGGTAATGCGATTTACTTGAGATCTACGTCGTTTCTGACGTCCCCAATATCAGATTTGGAAGGTGCCAGTCGACATAATGAAACTTCTGTCAAGAACCAAAATATATCCAAAGTACGACGAGTCTAGAGGGTTCGTTGGAGGGGAGGGGGCAACTGTCATCGAGGCAAACAACAGATACGAGTGCAATGAGACAAAGGCCCCGAGGTCTACCCAGGGACGTATCTAAGGAAATACATTTAGTATCTATGGCAAGTGTTGAAACTGCGTCCCTGTCTAAATATCTGACACCCATCTATCAGATGACTTTAACATATTGTCAGCTGCAGAAAACAATTCAAGCTCGTTAATCTTTTAATGAACAAATGATAGCACTACATGAAATTTATAGACACATTGTTTACACCTGAAGAAACTTATTCATTTTTCTCGCTATCCCAGGGTGGCTTCTCTGGCTTTAGCAGAAAATGCTCAGTAGCGCTCGTCTTCAAGTGTTACGTGGCATGCCTGAAATATCTGAAATACGCAACTGGGCTTATCCATAGGTGGAATAATATAGGCCCATTGCGAATGACGTCACAGTGTTTTTGTTTTGTTCTTCCGACACCCAAGATGGCCGGTGGATCAGCTGATGAGTGTAACTTCGAGATATGTCTAAGCGGTTAAATTGACTCTGGTTGCATTGTAGTTAATTGTTATGACAGGGGTGGAAAGGATGGATCCAAGCTGGGCAGATTCCCTACCATCCGTATAAACAAGGGAAAGGAAGTGAAAGAACTGACCGAAAGTCTCCCATGTGCATGTACACGCGTGTCATTGTGTACTGTAGTGAACTACTTTTAGCTTGCCGCCGATTGGTTCGCGACGCCTGAAGTGCTCGCATTGCAAAACAGCTAACGAAGCAAAATCCAATACCACAATCGCCATGGTGATGCGTCGGTCCTTACCTCAAAAGATGGTGGATATGCGCAATGGGCCTATAGGAAGCACAGTCAAGGACCATGGATGTAGGAACAGTTAAATGTACTTGATATATAACTTCATATGAAAAAGACACAGGCCCATTAGAAAACCAAATAGACACGAAATTCATGTACTTCAATTTTTTTTTTAACTCGTTCTGTCTGTTTTCGTCGTATGTGATGCGAAAGTATCTACACGTATTAAAAGTTGTGGTTCAACTAGTAATGAAACAGTATATTGACCTCAGCAGAGTCTCTCTCTCTCTCTCTCTCTCTCTCTCTCTCTCTCTCTCTCTCTCTCTCTCTCTCTCTCTCTCTCTTTCTCTCTCTCTCTCTCTCTCTCTCTCTCTCTCTCTCTCTCTCACACACACAGCTTTGTGATAATGTTCCATTCATGCCATAAGAAGGCGGTTACGTGAGATTGAGATATATATTAATGATTTGATTTAGCGCTGGCTCTCTCGACGATGATGCTACCAAATTATGAGCTCCCAGAACCAGACACCTGTTGTCTCTTATAGGAAACAGATACGGTATCTCTTTCACATAGCCTATTAAAAGATCTGCAGTTCTTTTTTCAGACACTGAAGATAGAACAAACAGGAACTAAGGTCGCGCTATGATGGCCACGTATAGCTGACTGGTAGAATAGCCCTCACTACACCCGGACTTTACAAATAATATCTATTTTTTTCCTCTGCATCATCATTCCGATTATTATAGACACCGGCAATTGCCGCCGGACTACCGGAAGATGCTACGGGAACAAGAACGAAGTGCATATCCGTACAACATGTTGTATGCACTACAACATGTTCTGGGGCTGGGGTAGCTCTACCTGATTGGTCTAAAATGTAAAGCGCTCTTCTATGAATGAAGAAGATTCATTCACATTGTGTGTTCTACGTCATCGAATTGTGTGTACAACATGTTGTACGGATGTGCGCTTCCGAGGAAGAAACATGTATGTTTACAAAACATGGACAGGAAAAGATAAGAATGAGAGATCGGAAAACAAGGCACGGGAAAGGTAGGGCTCAACTTTGAAAAGTGCCCCTCGCTGAGCATGCGAAATTTCAACCAAACTTAAAAGACAGTCTTAGGGTCAAATCGAAGTTGATTCTGCTCATTGTATAAGATAGTGAACAAACATAGATACAATGGTATGCATGAATCTATTTACGAAGACTTCTGGTGCAAAAGTTGCAGTGTCAGTCAGAGGCAGTTAGAACTACTATAATGGCAGGTGAGGTGGAAAATGACAATGAAAGAAGCACAGAAGGACATAATTAACCCTTTGACTACCGACGCTGTGAAAGCTAGATTTTCTCAGATTTAGTTTATATTGAGATCCAATTGTTTCAGTTATTCTAAATGGTAAATATGAAATAAATCAGGCCATTGATTTGTATTTAAAAGCTAGCAGTGGAGAAACAAAAACCTGTAACTGACGGAGCAGGAAGGAGTTACCGGCAATGCTGTTTCAGTTTGAAAGGGTTAAGAGATTGGGATTGGCGCGTGCCCGTCTATTTCACACAAAGTGTAGTCTAGAAAGTATGCCGTATGGCAGGCCTGGCTCTCTGAGAAGGGGGGTGGGGTAAGAAGAGAGGGAATGAGAAAGAAAAATAGGGGATGAGAGAGATGGGGAAGGCCGAAGAGGGGAGGGACATAGATGGGGAGGGGGCACACACAGAGGAGTGAGAATAGACAAGAGAAGACTGGACACGGTCCTGACTGTCTCGCACAAGGTGTAGAGGAAATATGGGCAGAGCTGGCTCTCTGAGAAGGGGGGTGGGGGCATTAAGAAGAGAGGGAAAAGGAAAGAAAGACAGGAGAGAGACAGAGAGAGATGGGGAAGAGGGCGGGGCCTAGATGGGGAGGGGGCACACAGGGAGGATGGGGGAAAGGGAAGAGAAGAGAGGGTGGGGGAGGTTGACAGCGGGAAGGGGGTGGGGGTGTCTTCATCTCTCTCTCTCTCTCTTTCTCTCTCTCTCTCTCTCTCTCTCTCTGTTCGTAGAACGGGCATTGTGCTTGTGATAAGAAGCAGAGGCAGAATACGACCACAGTGCCGTTATACTATTTATTGTACAGCAAGCCTGTTTTTAGATTTTAAATTGCTATAACTACCGGTAGAATATTCAGTCACGCCTCTATTCAGTACCGATAATCTCACTAGAATTTAGCCTTTCAGGGCATATCATGCATATTTCGGTCACAGCGCCATACGTGATACTGATAACAATGCCAAACAATCTGGGAGCCTGTGCGAAATAAAGATGGAAGAAAAAAAAACAGATGTTAGGAAGTGGCCACGAACGCCTTACATTCACAAACTCACAATCACCTGAATATGACGCCCTTCCCCCTCCCCGTCAGTGTAGGCTAAGGTGTTTCATTGGCTCGAGACTTATAGGCCTACTTCAGGCAAATTAATGCTCCATAACTGTCTACATACTGTAGGCTACAATACTTCCTCGCCAGTCTTTAAATGGGAAGAAAAAAAATCGAAGTGGCGAAGTGGTTCCGGGACAGAAACTGGCTGGCCGCCAGTGCATGCACGGTGAGCACTCCGCAGCTGAGATATCCAGTAGGTCGCACGTACTCAGTGCTGATTCTAGAGGAGACAGCATTTTGTATAGTTTGTTTTTGTTCGATTTGGACACCCAACTTCAGTGATGCATGGTTGAAATGAATGTTCTCCGTTCATAGTTCAGGACTGATCAGGTAAGAGTGCTTATATTCACATAGTTTAAAGAGTTTGTACTATATTAGTACAAATTAATGTTTGAAAATGGACCTGGGCCATAGAAACAACCCCTTTTCCTATCCCATGTCTCCAAGGAGGGCCATATCAGGAGTAACACAGTATGGGGAAGACACAGAACACAGCGGTCCGTAATGAGGCCATCTAACAGAGCAAGCAAGCACTACACACGATACACTACACGCTGAGAGACCCGAGGAATCGATCGCATGTAAACAAACCAGGAGACTGCTGGAGAGTTGGCAGAAGGGAAGCATTGTGCTGTAGAATCACGATGCTAAAGAGACAGAGCGGATGAAGGAAAAGACTGTTTATAAACCTGTATAGTGTGGCCGTGAACCTCCGGCCATCTTCCATTTGTATGCTAAACATCATACATACTAAGGTTTGACACAGTGACACCAAAAAGCCTGCAGTGTATCTCTTCGTTGGTAACCGATGGTTTGCTAACTCGCTGGCACAAGAGCAAGAGTCTTCTAGTTTATGTGAGCCCTATATCCCCCCCCCCACTTCTTTTAATGTGAGAATCCGATGAAACGACTTTCCTACCCCATTTTGCTACTAAAAGAACTGCACGTTCCCACAGCGCATTATGGATTCCCAGGAAGTCAAACGCTAGCCTTTCAGACGCCTTGCTTCTACACCCGGAAACAATTTTCAGAATATGCGTGCTTGGCGTAGTTTTGTCACTTAAAAAAAGTAATATTTAACCGATATACCAAATAACCGAAATTACGTCTCAAGGTCATTATGATAAACAGTAAAACGCTCTCAGTTCATCGTCCAAGAAAGTTTTTGCGGGGATTTTGAGGATCTCGTTGAGGGGCCGCAAAGAATGTCGAGGAAGTGCTATATATAGTACTTTACATTCTTTGAGGGCCGTCGCAGAAACACGTGAAACTGATCGGGAACCGTGCCATCATCCCTGCCCAAGAAAAATCACATGAAATCATTTTGCATTCCTGCCGTTCCCTGAAAGAATGTTAATTAACAGGAAATAAAGAGAGGCGGTTGTTATATATGACGCCTGAGGGTGAGTCAGTTATCTGATGACTCCACTGAAAGTTTGAGAGCAAAACAGGATCTTCAGTACATCACACACAGCCATTCAAGGAAGGATTTGTCGATAATTAGACCTATCGGTTTTGAATAATGGCATATTTCTATAATCATGTACACTATGGTAAGGTACTTTCCGGCCCGTGACTTTAAAGCCTTTACTTGTATTTGCTGAATATCATTCTGTCCAAGGGAAAGTAATTATTGAGTCAGCGCGTTGCTCCAGTATTGCCTTATTTATCTCCACATTTAACACACACACACACACACACGCAAAAGAAAAGTAAGTCATGTTATATTTTGGCATAACAAACTGTATTCTATCATTCCAACGAAATGGTGAGGTTATACCATTTGGAAGTAGATTTTAAACTCTTAAAAGGTTGATTTACCTACCCGTGAGGCGTGGGACGTTGGAATGGGGCGTAAGGATTTTTAAAAAAAATCTTTTTGTATTATACTGTATACTAACTTTGACCTACTAAATGTTGGGACGCGCGCGGGTTTTTTTTTTTGGGGGGGTTTTTTTGTTTGTTTTTTTTTTTGGGGTTATTTTGAAAGGTGAAGTGGGGCCGTGGGACAAAAAAGGTTTAGAACCACTGATCTAAGACTTTGGTAAGTTAAAGTACAAAAAATGTGTGAGCGATTTTCTCGAAACGCACGGGTGTGGCGATGGAACAAGGCAGCACCACTGTGGTGGCGACTGCAGTTGCAGGTACATGGTATAAAATAATGAACACAGAACGCCCATACTTTAGAGGTGTCCCCTCGTTCTGTTATATTCTGTTAATCGTCTTGTGTTTTCCTAGTAGCCAACAATGTAACCCGAGGCACAGCTAGGATACCAAGACGGTTCAGTTCGCCAAATTCCCTCCGTCGACTTATGCGCGTATCATCCATGTCAACAGTGTAACAATTCGCCCCTTCATAATTGAGCGAAAAAGACTAGTACCCCAGAACTCTGTGAGTAGTACTCACCGTGTTTGTACGCGCGCTAGTTGTGGACATACAGTGAAGAAAGAATGGTCCGTCTCAGTATTCTGTGGATGTAACCGTTATCGTATCGACGTGCTTTCTCCAAATTCAAACTCATACTCGTGATAAGTAACCCGGAATTTACTTGATTAGTGATCGTCAAACAGTTGATAAAGTGTGCTGCTGTACACATGGACCTATCTCTTCACTGAAGTGAACGAATGGTGTTTCATTTTTAAAATATTGCCTGCTTATCCAGCTTCAGTAGTTACATTGAAAGGCCTAAAACATCCTTGTCTTTCAGGCGTTTGTTGTTGTTTTTTTCGTTGAGGCGAGTGCCTTGGAAATTATCTTTAAAACATTGATACTTTTATAACTCTGTCCAAGCCGCGAGCTTTGAAACTAAATGATAATAATGGAGAAAAATATTAATAGATTTTATTTTTTTTATGCACACAGCTTGGCATCAGTTTCAATTTACTGTGGGGCAAATATTAAAGCTGTCGGCTATTCATAATTATGCTATTAATTTCTATTGCAGTTTCGTTGAGGGAACTGCATCGTATGCACCATGTTAAACCAGCAAGACACAAGTAGATTCTGGATGACACCTTTGATGATTGCCGTCAAAGAGGGTCGGACGGATGAGACAGAATCCTTACTGAAGGCCGGGGCTGATGTCAATTTGAAAGACTTTAACCAGAAAACAGCTTTGATGCTAGCGGCGGAATCTGAAAAGGGTGACAAAGCTGTGCAGTTGCTTCTGGAAGCAGGCGCCCGTCTGGACGTTGTAGACAGACTTCATAAATCGCCACTGATGCATGCCATCAGGTGTAGAAGAATGGCAGCTGCGAAACTTATGTTGCAAGCGGGAGCGGATGTCAACTGGCCTAATTCTGCGCCAACCAACCCTCTTATCGAGGCCTGTGAACACTCCACACCTGAAATTCTGCAGCTTCTGATACAAGCAGGGGCGGATGTGAACCAGCCAGACTCGGCGTGCCGTAGGCCCATCATCGCAGCAGCTTTGAAGAAAAACACAGAAATGATTTCAATGTTGGTGAAAGCTGGAGCTGACGTAAATCTTAGAATTTTTGACAATGGCGCAACTGCCTTGATGGCGTGCGCCATGGCCATAGAGTACAGTTTGGAGGATACAGAACAATACTTGCAGTGTGCGAAACTTCTGATAGAGGCAGGGGCGAATCTTGATTTCAAGCATTTATCTAAAGGCCACACATCTCTGACATTTGCTGTCATTTGTGGTAAATATGAAATGGCAGAATTATTGGTGAAATCTGGTGCGGACGTGAACCTGGCCTCAGACAGTGGATTAAGTCCGTTACGGTGTGCTGTTCAAGTGGGAGAAATGGGTGTTATCAAAACGTTATTGGAAGCGGGTGCGATGGCCAACATGGAGCTCCATATGGCTATAGAACGAAAACCGCCAGCTATCGTCCAGTTCTTGATACAACATGGTGTCATGCCAACTTTGCTGCATCCTTCGGACATAAGGCTGGACATCGAAGCGTCACATCTGTCCCCACTGGCGGTCGCGCTCCTCTTTAACAGACTGGACATTGTCAAGTATTTTCTTCATATTCGATATCTCACCACCTTCGATATCTATACGTTGCCTTACCTCACCGACCTTCATTTTCGACACTTACGCCGAAAACTGAGTCAGCAGCAATCTGGGGAACAAGCAGCTGATCTACTATCTCGGCCGTGGACACTGGTGACGCTAAGCTTCGTAGTGGTGTCCAATGCTCTGGGGTTTGGACCAGGAAGAGAGGATAGGGTCAAGGCAGCCGGTTTGCCCAGAGTCTTTCAGGACAAGCTCATGTTTAGGAGCAAAGAGGTGGACACCCCTGTCACAGTGTGGAATTCTCTAGAGTGGACACTTTAACCTCGTATGTATGTGATAGCATTACCTAATAGCTGTGATAGCTGTCCTAATGTGAAGAGTTGTCAAAAGCGCCACGACTATTGGTTTCTTCAACAGTTTCTCAAATGTTCATAGCGTAGCAGCTTCAAAGCTTGACTTTCGTTTTACTCCTCTTACATTATGGTCATTATTATTTAAAGGTAAGGTAGCCATTATTTTAGTGGCTGTCACAATATCTCAGTGGCTAATACAGGGCACTAATCATGTGATAGCCTGCTCTTGGTGTAAGCACGATAGGCTGCAACTGAGAGGAGTGAAGATGAAAATGTAATTTAGAGTATTTGTGTACAATTAAATGGTGATGGCACTTCACGTCTTTCTCTGTCCTTGTTTACTGTTCCATCTCTCGTTCACCTTTATTTCCGGTAAGTGTACTCCGCACCAGTATTGTACATTATGTATTATTCCGCCTCTTGATTTTCTTGTGGATGAAGGGGGGGGGGGGGAGATGTGTGATCTTCTTTGTTCTTTACCACCGATGTCTTCTCGTTCTAAACAATTTTCTGAACTCGCCCAGTTCGGGTGTTTGTGTGTTTAGGGTGCGAATAACTGCAATCTTTATGTGTGGCATGGCACTTATGAAATTATTGTTTATCTGTTCTGTGTGAGCATTTAATTTGTGATATTTTAGCCATAATAACGGCTTATAATTCTTTGATTGCTAAGGACGTTTGTTAGGCAGCATCTGGAATAATATACACTAATAACTATTATGCATATTATTATTATATAGTCAGATAAGAGGTTCGTTTTGAAGTACCGCGACAGGTGCTGACATTGGGTGACGATGGCAAATGTCATCTCTGCTGCTCATTTGCAAATCCATGTCTGTGATTGTAATTAAATTTTTGATTCATGCATGGGCTTACGAGCCCGGTGAGCGGAGAAGGGCATTAAGAGGTGGGAGGAACAAGCTGTGGTCATCTTTAAATTTGGTATTACAATGTATTTATCATATGAACAGACACATTTAACGGGAACGTCTTGATTAGTTTTCGAGAGTGATAAATTCCCGGACGAGAAACACAAAGAAAGAAAAAAAACATTCAGAAGGTAAAGTGCAGTTTTCCACAGAACCAAACAATTATTATGAATATGATGAAGTCAAGATCGTTCCGCTCGCTCTGAAACGGGAACAAAGAAAGTAACTATGCTCAAGTTTAAAATTCAGGTAATTTTTCTGAATAGACGATTTTATATTAAATAGTAGTAGTCTACACTAGATATAATATAACATCGCTCAGCAGAATGTAGCGAGTGCCTCTTATAACTTACGCAGTTGTTACTCGAACGTATGCACCCCAAGCATTTTGCCCAAGGGGCGCGTACGTATTCGCATCATTCTGTCCCCCACCCCGTCCTTATGCTCAACCCTAAATCTTATCGAACTCCTAATCCTACCCCCTACCCCTTCAACCAAAAAACAGGAGGAAAAACAAGAAGAAAATCTGAAAGAGTAATATTAGGCTGTTGTTAGGAGTATTTGGAGGAGGAGCTCTTTAGCTCTGGAGTCACAAAAGGCTTCAAAATACGTACCTCTGGCGCAAGAAACTTGCGGGACGTAACTGTAATGACAACATTCTTTGACTTAACCATACAACAATATTTTCCACGCTGAAAAGAACATGATTCATCACAAACCCGCAAGAAACGAAGAACAACCTGCCGGTGCATTGTAAAAGTATGGGTTGTTTTGTTTTTTTTTAAACCAGTGTCTTCAGTTCAGTATGTTCTCAGTACTTTTGCTACATTTTTGCAAGTCAATTTTTAAAATTAATGTCTACTACGATTTAGCATTGTATACCATGAATGTATTGGAGTATGGGATTTTGTCTTGTATGATTAGGCCTACTTGAAATTGGATACCGTACGTTTTACAGCTTGAGTTTACATGACATTTTTTCCCCAGCGTGTGTTATTTGAACGTTTGACATGGTTAGGCTAATACCTTTCGTAACGAAAGAAATTAAGAAACTGCACTGTCTTCTTGCTCATCTGAAGACTATTGTTTCAGGACAGTTTTTACAAAAGTTGGGGCGCTGAACCTGCGTGCTAATTGCAAAACCTGTTTATTCCTTGTTTACTCCAAGTAGTTTCTTCACGATTGGCTAGTTATCTTATGTCACAGTCCGGTTCTTTGTATTACAATAATTTGTACGTGTATTATTTATTAAATTTGATTTTATATTCTGCATTTGTTTGTGCGAGTGTATTGGGTGTTGTTGCTTTCATAGCTGTTTTTTATTTGTTTAGATTCTATGTTTGTTTGTCACTGTCTGAAAGCACGGTGGCAAACGGTATTGTTCAAACAGGTAAAGCTGTGTATTCATGTGCATGGATGCGGATACGACAATGGAAACATCAAAAACCCTTCCAGTCGTGAACTAAAAGAATGTTTTCATGTGTGCGCAAACGTTATTTCCGTCTGCGTGAAAACAGTCTTTCATTTTGCTACTTGATGGATGTTTGCAGTTTCCACTACCGTTTTTAGTATCTTTGGAGGCTATGTGTAGGTTAATAGTGATAGTAAAATGGTGAGAAAGTAATATGCAGTCTAGTAGCGTTAGTGATGAACTTCCAGAACATTAAATTTTGTGACTAGGCAACACTGTCTTCCCTGTGCCACTAAACATTGCAAATATGGCATCTTTTATGGAAAGGCTGAGACAGGATACTGATCACTTTTCAAAATTTCAAAGCCAAACATAAGGTTCTAGAGTTCAATATCATAGCATTCATTAACAACAACAACAAAAAAGTCACACGGCACTGACTTTCATTTTGATTGTTTATATTGCATGTGTATTATTAAATGTGGCGAGAATTTATATTCTTTTTTCTTTGAAAGGTCCCAATATCTACAAACGAAAGGCCCAATTTCTGTTCTATGTTACGCCTGATCCTACTAGCGGCTTCCATTTTAACAGACCTAGGAAAAGAAACGCCAGTCCCCCTCCCCCCTTATTGGTTTGAGTTAAAACTGAAGCTACCACCTCTTTCATGCTGTCCCCCCCCCCTCCCCCACCACCATTAAATTGTCTGAAATTAGCACACATCACCGAAATGTATTACATGTACTGAAAATTGAACCTAGCAACCCTCTCCCCCCAAAAATCGAACAATGATTCAGCCGAAATCCTTCCTGTACAAATAAATGAGGGAAATTTTAAAACTGTACATGTCTCATGACAATACACAGTACAAAAAATAAGCTTTGATGATACTTAAGTATACTTACTTATGTCTCAAAACATTGCAACTTGCCCGGATAGATTTCTTTAATGCCCCTGAAATCCACTGTGAAGTTACAGAGTTACAAGTTACAGCTTCAAACTTGAGCCGTACAGGTGATATCAGAGCCCTGTCACAGTTGTGATTTTGCCATGTTTTATCTGACCAATAGTGGCACAGTATTATTCCCTGTAAACAAAACAAAGAAAGAAAAACTTATTCTAAAGTGAACTAAAAGCTGAACACTCTGTAAGCTCAGCCTGATGTCACATCAGAACTAACACTTTAGTCTAGCAATATTATTTTCACTCACTATGTACAGTCTATTCCGGTGCCTCATCTGACCTTCTGAGATTGGCACTTGCTACAAATCTAGGCTGTTAACTTGATTTTACAAGACCTAACATGCATTTAACATGAATAAACTGGTAATAGTGCAGTTTCATTCTCCAAATTCTTCCTGCACATGTCATGCATGTGTGTTTCAGTTGTTCTGTCAAGTGCGCGTCCTTCCGATTCATTAAATAAAGCAGCTGATTTTTCGCATGGTCCATAAAAGGAAAAGTCACGTGCCTTTGGTCGGAATTCTAGTCAGGGAATCGCTGAGCCGGGCGCGTGATTTTTTTCCGTACGAGCTTTAGCAAATTCAGGAGCGGGGCAGCAACACACCCCCAAACACAGGTCATCGGCTAAGGGATTTCTCGTCCTATCGAACGCTGCCATGGGTGCTGCAATCTCTGGACTGTGCCTGATATGTCTCTGAACGTCACTGAAAATCCCTGGGATGTGTTGGAGCTGTCCTGTGTTTGGGGGTGTGTGTTGCTGCCCCGCTCCTGAATTTGCTAAAGTTCGTACGGAAAAAAAATCGCACGAGCCGGGCGTTTTCTATAAAGAACATCACTTTAGATGACTAACTTGCCAGGGAGGGGCTCTGGCCTCAACACACAGACAAAATGAAATGATATAATTGTAACACAGTGGTTCTCAGCCTTTGGGAGCAATCGGCCCCCAAAGCGCCAAATTTCATCTACACCCCCTATCTCTTCCCTACCCCAAATTCAAACCATTCACACTACATGCGCTTTATGATGCTGGATTTTTCAAAGATCTGCTAATGACACTGCAAGAAATGTTGAGTTTAGGTAGATGTATACTTCTTTAATCCCATCTGGGAAATTTGCCTTAGTGTCATTGCAGCCCAATTACAACTGGAGCAGACACGTCGTCACAGTGCACAGCCAATCGGCGGAGTTTTTATTTATTTATTATTATTATTATTATTTGGAAAGGGGGGGGGGCGGTGGTAGGGATAAGTTGTTTGTTTTTTTTTTATTTTACCGGGGCAGCGGCCTGTTCGGCCTGCTCTTCTCGATTTTCAACAGCCAATGTATCTTTAACGTGCACACTTGCCCTCCGAATTTTTCGTCCTTATCCGAGAAGACTATGTGCTCGATCCTACCTACCATAGGATCAGGGACAGGGAAAATATGAGAAAAATCCCAAAATCCCAACATGCCTTCACCGACCGGGATTCGAAACCCGGTACCTTCGGCATGAGAGACAAGCGCCTTGCCTCTAGAGCAGGGGTCACCAAGCTACGGCCCGCCATGGCACTTGATTTTGTTTGATAAAACCAGGGACATCTAGAGCTACGGTATTGAACAGATTGCTTATGCGGCCCGCGCTTGTAAGTCTGTCCCGCTATTTACTATCATTTTCTTAAAAGTAAAGCCGAATTTACACACAAATGTGCAAAATTTGAAAT
>OZ007568.1:75571735-75574235 GCA_963931925.1 Onchidella celtica
CGTTTTTAGCCGACCCCTCCAATTGCTTGACAATTTAACATTAGACCGAGTAGTGACAGGAAATAGCCTGACATTAACTAAGGGCATAAATCTTTCTCCTCCCGCCCACAACCATACCCTTTTTTGGAGCTTTTAGCAGGAGCAGTAATTAAAGAGATTAAATTTCGGTCGTGTTCTGTGTATGGAGCAATGAGAATAAAGTACATTGTACTCAGTATCATCAGACAACCAGGGCATCCATTCTTTATTGTGAGGAGAAAAAGGAACGGACAGCGCACGAGCCTGCTAAATTTGACAATATCGAGCTAGTACAAATGAAGTCGAGATATAATCTTAATGGCCACTTGTGATCTTAAAGTTCTCATCTCATAGTAGCCTATGCTTTGACAGAAATGTGTATCCTTTGATAAAGCACCGTAGGTGTAATTTCCAAGTTTTTGAGGGACTACCTCATGACAATCGGTAGCAAGCAAAGAGGTAAAATAAACTCTTTGGTAGCAAGTTGTTGACTTCACGGGAGATGAGTGTTGAATTAAGAACTAATTATTGCACGTCAAGCATGGTGACACAGCAGTAACGAAGCTAGTGCTGATGAGGGATTTGCTAACTTTGATAGAATGTCCCCCTTCGAAGCTACATTGTGGAGGATGTTACTGAAGGTTACACCATCAGCTTCAGGAAAGTCTATCACTGTCGTCAATTCTGAGAGCTGTCATTTGGAGAAGCCAGGCGAATTAACCCACCTCTCCAATGCATTAGTCACACATCCATCTCAGAAATATTCCAAACAGCTGCAAGGACTGGCTGCCCAAGTCCTAAGATCTAATTAATTGGCCCAGCGTCCCCAGTCTCTTGTGTTATCAATCCTCTAATGTTGCAAAGTTGTATGTCACCAAAGCCCAGCAAGGGGGATTTAGTTCATTTGATAAAGAATGGTTTCTGCTTTATAGTGAATCATCAGCATGCTTGTTGTCTTTTTTTTCCGGGAGATAGGGGAGGGGGGGGGGGGAAGTGGGCGATGAACGAAAATTCGGATTCTAAGAAGCGATCTCGTGAAAAAGGTTGAGAACCACTGCTAAAGAAAGTGAAATCGAGCTGGGGGAAACTTTAGACTAGGATATACTAGATTATCAGGGGGGTTAAAATAGGATGGGGGATATTCCAGGATGTCACACCGGTCAGACACAGTCAGCTGTTGGCAGTCAAGACGTGCACATCAGAATTTTCTGTACTTTCTCAGTCCACCCAGGAAGAGCCTATCATACTAAGCCTGGTCAGATACAGTCAGCTTCTGCCACCATTTCTTTGGTGCATATTTTGCTGGCAGCATCTGACTGTGTCTGACCGGGCTTAGTATGATTCCGTTTTAAACACTTAGTAGAGAGGCTAGAGACAGATGTAAAAGTGGGATCCATTTATATGAAGAGGGAAGCTGTAGAGAAATTTCATACATGCATTCTGCAAAGAAAGTTTAATGTGAAATCAGAAGATTGTATGGAAAGGGCTAGGCTGTATAAGAACTTTGTCAATGAGACAGGGAAAGTAGAGTGTGCTGGAAACATAAAAGGAGTGCTCTTTGTATCAAGAGGGAGACTCTAAAAGAGCAATTCAGCCTGTAGGAGTAGACTGATAATGATGTCGTATAGATGTTAAAGTGGAAAGCTGTAGAGGAACCCTGCAATTAAAATTGGTGGTGTTAAAATAAGATCGTGAGTCCCGGTACAATTTCCTTTGTGAAAAAGATGTTGTAGAAGTGCCCTGCAGTTTAAGGCGTGCAGCCACAGAGAGGGGTGGAGTGTTTAGAATATACTCCGTCAAGAGTTATAGATGTCGCTGTAGATATGCCATGCTGTATAGAAATAGTGACAGAAGTGTAGCGTTGTGAAAATAGTATCCGTTAAAATCTTGTGACAAGTCAAGGACACGCTTGTTTATTTTGTTTGTGATGATTATTGTATCCAGGACGGGTCAGGGGTAATTTCTAGAGGGTTGTGCATGTCACGTTATATTGTTGATCTTGTTCACTAATTGTCTCCTGGAAGTCAGATGTTTACTGTCCTCTAAGTTAAGTATGTCTTGTATGGTGTACGGAATGTTGTCTTTGTTGTAGTCTAATTGTGGTGTTTTTATTTCGGTCTTGTTCGCTGTGCAGTTGTGTATAATATGTGCTGTTGTCTGCACATGAAGTGTGGCGGCAGAGGAAGCACACTGGTGCATGTTTAACTCTTTCTTGGGTTTACTCTTTCCGTGATTAGTTCGCACACCTGTATTCAATAAATGTTCCACATGAAAGATGTAAATCACTGCGGACAAGAGTTTCACCATCAAAATGGGGTCTTGCTATGACTAGAAATCACAGGAAGACGGTGTATCACACGCAGGAACGGTACGAAATTAGATCCACATTTTCCGTACACATGGAAACACCTCTACTTCTTGACGGACTTTTGACGTTTCAGTTTGTGTACACATTGAAACACAGCTTTATTGTGAAATTGTA
>OZ007568.1:75576735-75681735 GCA_963931925.1 Onchidella celtica
GTTTCGTGAAGTATCTCCGGTTGGCCAGTACCTGAACTGTGTGGTCTGAAGACTAAGAAGTCCTTGCTAACGGACTGACTGAGCTCTAGAAAGAAAGGTCTGAGTGGGCTGACCTTTGAAAGCCCACGCTGCGCTATTTTGATGTTCGCGCCTCTCAGTAGGCGTGAGCAATGGTAATATATCTTAATTATTCAAGTATAATAGAGATCGGAGATAGAGAGAGAACTACAGCCTCATAGGAAGACTAAGGAAACCCCAGCTGGCACTCGACCACGAGTGTCCTGTATGATAGATCTATTGCCATAGTATGATTGGAATAATATAGCACATTGTTGATGAATTGAATAGTGATTGTGCATAAGATATAGTCTTTTGGCAACTGCTTAAATTACCTACAAGCCGAAGAGTGCTTCTGTAGGCTTTGAACGTACTGGGCTCTCCTAACATTTAAGCCCATATGATTTATGGAGAGTTTGCCTGGCGACTGGCCAGTGGCGACTCAACTGTCACTTTAAATTGATATCCAGTTTCGTATAATATACCTATTTACTATTGATTGCAGTACCTCCATAGCTACATGAATATCATTGGTTAACTTATTAATTAGAGTTTTTGGTTTGAATATATACCTCTATTGTCTTTTGTTTTGTTATTAATATTTATGTAAACTATGGCCTGACCGGCCTGACATATATACGCTCTAGTTATTTAGTACTTTTCTTGTGTGGTTGTGTCCGAGTGTGAGTTAGCTGCCTCCCGTGCAGTCGTAACATCCCCAAGACCCTAACTCTGCTCGTGACATCTGGAGGGGACCCCACTGACATCTGAAGACCCGTCACCTTCTGACATCTAGAGAACACTACTATCATCGGAAGAGGACCCCGTCAACAGCTGCAGGTCTACCACTCTAAGACTCCACTGTTATTTATGTAATTTTTGTAGTTTATAGTTTTGTATACTGCTGATTTTTGTTTTTGTTTCTCCCCCACATGTCTGGCATGTCCTCTCGTCATTGATCCTGGGACCACTACGAGGGACTGACAGCTAGCATCAGGAAAAGACAAGACCAGCGCTGTGGACCAAAGGAAAGAGCCAGTCCATTTTGCCCAGTTAAGTGAACCATCTGTATTTGTCTTCGTTTGAGGGGTTCGTCGTTCCAGCTCCCCTACTTTTGACAGGCATTATTTTTTTCTTGTGTTAGATTAGATAGGCGGGAGGTTGGAAGGGATCGAGACTTAGCATACCTCTTTTTGCCAGACTAGCAGATCTAGATGGCGTTTAAAACGGATAGGAGATTTGCTTTGCCTTGAATAGTTCTGTAGGGACCTGTTATTCGTATAGATTGTTAGCGTTCTATCTTCCTGGTACTTTTAGGAAGACGTCTCTCTCGTGCTTTTCTTACCTTTCTGTACATAGTTTCAGGTTAGTCGGGTCTGTTGTCGTTCGTGATTTCTGTTAGTCTAGCGTCTTATTGTAATTTATTGTTCGTTCTGTTCCTCTTGCGTCTTGTTTGTAATGTATTACCTTTTTATATATTCGTTATATAGTATTTATCTTTCTTGGTTACACTTATTTTTTTATATTTTTTTTGATTACATACTTCCATTGATTCACGCGTTTTGACACGTTGAGCGGGTTTTTAGAGGTAACTTGGCTTGGTGAGAGGGAAAAGTTTTTAAGAATTAACCCTCCTGTGCTGTAGAGTGACAACACTGTTTAAGTGACAACTATTATTGAATTGTTGGAATCCGTGCAGTGAGTACACTGCCAGTTCTTGCTAATTATTAATTTATACCGATCTCGTCTTTAAATTGACGGGCCCCCGAGAGGACAGTATTAGACTGTTCAGGGAGGTGACCTTTTTGTGTAGTGATGAGTAGTGAGTATTGGTTTTATTGTCGGCTGATGCCGCCGCCCGAAGGAGCAATAAATTGTCTCAGGGGAAGAGTCTGTATCAGTGTCGAGGTGATATCAATATAAGAGCTATGTGAATTATATATATTGAGGATACTTTTTTTAGTCGTCTGCGTATGACGTCGACCCGAGTAGAGCAATAATGAGATTGCCTCGTGGGATGGATGATATTGGTATTTTTCGATTATTTGAGAGATGTTTGGCAGTGCTAACGTAGTACACTGCGTATTCGTGTTTTGAGAGATGTTTGGCAGTGGTAACAGAGGACACTGCGTGTTCGCGTTTTGAGATATTTTGCAGTGGTAACAGAGGACACTGCGTGTTCGCGTTTTTGAGAGTTTTTTGCAGTGGTAACAGAGGACACTGCGTGGTCGCGTTTTAAGAAGTTTTGGAGAAGTGTGGAGTTGTTTTTTATACAACCGATTATGACTATGGTTTTCCGCGTTTCGTGGACCATCTAACGTAATACCGATTATGATTGTGACTATCCATGTGGCCAGTGGATGAGTTACCTAAGAACATACCCGATATGGATATTGAATTGAACCGATTATGACTATATTACCGAGATGACTGTGACACTTGACGTGTGCATGGCTTGCGTACGGAAACGGCGCATTAAATTAACTGCTATCGCCTCGTGGCATCTCATCTATACCGGATTGGATGTTGGAAAGATTTAATTGTAATGTTATTTGAGATCTAGATTAGTGTTAAATGCGATAAGCGCTAGGTAATTCTTAAATCAAGAGAAGCGCTACATGAATTTTAAACGAGAACATCAGACTAAATTATCTTACGGACGCTTCTGTTACTGTTAATTAAGCTTAACTATGCCGAAATTTGTAGTTGTGATAGACCAGAAGTTTTGTTCTCCTATTTAGGTCTGCCATATGTATTGGCGTTGGATACTGATTAGCACCTCATTCAGAGACCGAGGGATGGTATCACATATTGTTCGCCCATTGTGAACACTTTTCACCTACCCCTGTGCTTTCCTTTGTTCCAACAGCTATTTTATTGACGTCGACCCGTATTTTGGCCACACCAGACGTTGTTGCCCAGGGTCGAGGACGAGAGGTCATGGCAGACCAGGAGTCCAGATCCACTAATGCCATCGATGCTACTATAGTTATCTTTTCTTGAGTATTATTCATTGTATGTATGCATTCCTGATGACATTCGCACAGGATCAGTGTTGTACTCTAAAATTTTAGAGTTATGATTGTTAATGTCTACCTATTTAGAGGTAAGATTTAATCCTCAGAGAGATATATACTTTTGGACGGAGCCTTAAGATTTTCATGAAGTTTTGTCCATCAATGATACCCGTCCTGTAGGTTTTTTTCAACTTTAGTACTAGTCTTAGTTATTACCTAGTATTCTTAGTTAAGTTAACCTTTCGAGCAATTTCTCGACTCATGCCTTCCCTTTACGATAATAATTTATATCATTAAAATTGCAAATTTTAACTGGGGTGGGGGATGTGTCATGATTCGGATATTATTAAAACTCACGCAGAGAGTGAGTTGTTGTTGTTTACCAGGGCCATGAGAAATTGGCTGGTGGCCTTGAACGGTCCTCGCCAAATTATAGTTGGTGAGTAAATAAATGTAGAGTTAAACTGCTAGAGTCACGCTTGTCGGCTTTAATGTTCGTGATTAATAAGTAATGGAGTAGGGGTGAAACAAGGTGGGGACAGTTGACATTGTTAAGTATGACTAGACAAGTTTTGCACGTTAACTGGCTGGTAGAATAGTGCAGACGTATTACTACAGTTAAAATGGTGGGAGGTTTCGACCTATGAGATAGCTGAACTAATTGGGCCAGCGGACTAGCACGCTGGGTAGTTGGTTAGTATATAACATCGTGTAACGTTCAGATTTAGGTGAATACAGACGAGAGAAGCATCGTTTCGTGAAGTATCTCCGGTTGGCCAGTACCTGAACTGTGTGGTCTGAAGACTAAGAAGTCCTTGCTAACGGACTGACTGAGCTCTAGAAAGAAAGGTCTGAGTGGGCTGACCTTTGAAAGCCCACGCTGCGCTATTTTGATGTTCGCGCCTCTCAGTAGGCGTGAGCAATGGTAATATATCTTAATTATTCAAGTATAATAGAGATCGGAGATAGAGAGAGAACTACAGCCTCATAGGAAGACTAAGGAAACCCCAGCTGGCACTCGACCACGAGTGTCCTGTATGATAGATCTATTGCCATAGTATGATTGGAATAATATAGCACATTGTTGATGAATTGAATAGTGATTGTGCATAAGATATAGTCTTTTGGCAACTGCTTAAATTACCTACAAGCCGAAGAGTGCTTCTGTAGGCTTTGAACGTACTGGGCTCTCCTAACATTTAAGCCCATATGATTTATGGAGAGTTTGCCTGGCGACTGGCCAGTGGCGACTCAACTGTCACTTTAAATTGATATCCAGTTTCGTATAATATACCTATTTACTATTGATTGCAGTACCTCCATAGCTACATGAATATCATTGGTTAACTTATTAATTAGAGTTTTTGGTTTGAATATATACCTCTATTGTCTTTTGTTTTGTTATTAATATTTATGTAAACTATGGCCTGACCGGCCTGACATATATACGCTCTAGTTATTTAGTACTTTTCTTGTGTGGTTGTGTCCGAGTGTGAGTTAGCTGCCTCCCGTGCAGTCGTAACATCCCCAAGACCCTAACTCTGCTCGTGACACTGTTGATATAAGTACGTACGCAATCCCAACCGTTTTGCTCTAGGGGAGCAAAAATATACGTAGCTATCCCTAACCCCGTCCTTATCCTCAACCCTGATTCTTATACACTCCCTAACCCGCGGCTCCCCGTACCCGCAGCTCCCCGTACCCGCGGCTCCCCGTAGCCTTTCCACCAAAAAAAAAAAATGTGAAAGAATAATTCGTTAAGGCTGTTGTTAGGAGTATTTCTGGAGGAGTTCTCTAGCTCTGGAGCCACAGAAAGCTTTAAAAATACATACCCCTAGCCCAAAAAAACTTGGGGGGGGGGGGCGGGGGGCGTAGGTGCTTGTAACAACATTCACTTGGAAATAGAATGCTAATTATTTGGAGACCAAAAACCCCCTGTTTCGTAACACGTGTTTGCCTTTTCTGTTACCCGAGAAACGACACCTCCATCCGCCTTTTTAAGAATGGATAAAATACCTACATTTATGTATTTGTTCTTCTGCCCTATTCCATTGTTCACAATTTTTGTATGAGCAAATGTCATTTTAATGTCCTTGCAGCTCATTGGTGATTATTAATACAAAAAAAACAAAAAACACACACACAAAAAAAACCACATAATGTAAATTTTATGATTATTGACGTCCGTAACTCACTTAAAATACACACATCTGCACTGTGATCATCTGAGCCGTGTCTAGCAGGCAACCAACCAAGACATAAACAATTCACTGCTGGCCTCCTGTTCCCTCGCCCACCGCACGTTTCATTTGCTGCGTCATGTCCGCTGAATCGCGAAATATCATAAAAACCACAGAAAAACTGTGGGGTCGCAGCAGGGCTATAAGCAAGGTCAAAATTGGGCAAAAAGAAAAGGTATGTTGCGAAACCCTGCGTGAGAAATAAAACCCAAACAATACAAAGCAAACTAAAGAGAAGACAGAAAATCGCAACATACAACCTTTTCTTTTTGCCCAATTTTGACCTATCTGCGGATACAGTCTTGACTAGGAGGCACAGGCCTTACTCAGAAATTAGCTGAGACTCTCCGGCTTACCTGGGAAGAAGCTGCTGCGCCCTCCCGCCGTCTCCGTGTACGGCTTTTTGTCTCAACTCCCGGGAAAATCAACAAGTGACTACATTTCTTTTCTTTACTGTATATTTGATTGATCTGACTTTGAATGTTCTCAGCTGACATTATAGCACGGTTTCTCTCGGGAAATCCGATAATAAAACAATTTTAATTCTTGCAGTTCCTGTTACCTGAACAATTCATGTTGGCTAACGTCACGAGTAACGACTTTACCAACAAAAAAACACAAAAAAACTTTTAGTTAGTGTCAAGACCAGAAATTGGGTAGGGCGGAGGTAGACGGGAGACAGGCGGTTTAGGTGCGAAAGTCCGTTCACCGAGGCATGATCACAGGAAACTGCTCGAAGCGTTGCAACCGTCGACGATATTTGAATGTAATTTGGCGTGAAGTCTTAAATTTGTGATGATCCTAACCCAGATTTTTTGCCCCCGAATTATTCAAGTAGTTTTCGAGTTTGTTTATTTTATTTGCGGTATATAAATAAAGAGAGTACCGACAAGGGTAAACATTTAGGTGCTTTGCTGTAATGATTTAACACATAGTTTTGAGTCCCACTAAAATGTGGTACAGCACGTGATTAAAGTGAGTTTAAAAACAAACTCTGGTGATTGTTCACTGGTAGGCCAACACAGTGTCAGAGGCGTTGTCAGAGATCTTTCAATTTCAGAATTCCTTTCATCGTGGTATTAAACATCAAAATCAATACGATGCGGAACATTGGAGAACAAGACCTTCAAACTGTCAGACATCCAAAATCTAACTCATGCAGCATTGAAAACAGTTGCTGCAGAATTTTTCTGCAAGTGAGAGGACCATGTATCGCGGTTGGAGGAAGAATACTGGCAAAACGAGGGCCTTCATTTTATTCAACCGAATATCGTCATCAATCCAATGGAGACATCCGACTCAGAAAGCGACTGAGATGATAAAACATTAAAAAACATCAAAAAGTGCTTGCCTGTTTTGAAAAAAAAACAAAAAAACACCTTTTTAGGGCTAACCTTTCTATTGGGTCTAAGGTGGTCCCAAGTCCGCATACCTGATCATTGTACCCACAAAGCCATGCTCTTGCAATGACAGGGACTCAGAGGGGAAAGGGTGATCATATCTCGATATGTATATTTCTCACAACTTAATACAGATTGGAAAGCTTAGCTACTTTACAAAGTTTATCTTTCATAGAATGTTACCGTTTAGCATAACTAGAAGACTGTTTTCAATTGATAAGTAATGAATCTGTAGTAGCTTTATCTTACAGGAAAGGAACAATAAATGCATTTACATGTAAAGCAAACCTCAAGTCCGTACCGTGATGCTACGCCACTGCAATTCACCACAGATTGTTACTATATTTAGGAATTTAGATCAACTACAGGGAAACGAGAAGTGACAGATCATGTTGGAACACACGTATACTGTAAACGTCTATAAGTTTGGGACCATTCAATTGAAAACAAAGAAAAGATCAATGGAATTCGCCGCTTTGAAAGAACGGTGCTGTGCATAGACTTCAAATTCAAGATTTGTAGGGTCATGATAAATGTAACACTGAATGCAAAAATTCAGGACGCTGTATTTCGTAATATCTGAGAAAATCCAACTAAACCGTGATCACGCCTCGGTGAACGGCTATAGAAAAATATCGCAGTGACCGATCCCTACACAAATATCTCCCCCCCCCTTTTTTTTTTCTCCTCCTCTCTCCCCTCTTCCTCCGCTCATTCCCTCCCCCAGTCACACAGACACATCGAAAAAACAAAATCATCTTTCATTGACTTTGTGGAGAGTCCAGGTTTTTATTTATTATGATTCAGCTATGTCTTATGTAGACAGAATGGTGAAAACTTGCAATTTCGGTTCTAGTTTTACTGACTGCCCTTTCCGGTAGTGCAAGGTGGCTTCTTCATTTTGTCCTTCTGTTTAGTGTTAAACTTTCTAAAATATCCCCATCTTCAACATAACACAGGGCGTTCAGGGTAAAAGGATCAGAGAAGAAACAGGGAGAAGCAGTTAAAAATGTTAGGTTTTCCAAACCATTCTATATAGGCCCATTTCACAGATATGCCATCTTTGATGTAAGGACCGACGCATCACCATGGCGACTGTAGCATTGATTTTGCTTCGTTAGCTGATTTGCACTGCGAGCATTTGAGGCGTCGCCAACCAATCGGCGGCGAGCTAATAGTAGTCCACTACAGTAAACAATGGCACGTGTGTACATGCGCATGGCAGATGTTCGGTCAGTTCTTTCAGTTCCTTTCTCCTGTTTACACGTACGGTAGGGAATCTGACCAGCTTGTATCCATCCTTTCCACCCCCGTCATAACAGTCAACTGCAATGCAACCAGCAGGCATTTTAACCGCTTAGACATATATATTTCGAAGTTACACTAATCAGCTGATCCACCGGCCATCTTGGGTGTCGGAAGAAAAAAACAAAAACACTCTGTGACGTCATTCGCAATGGGCCTATAGTACTAACCAAACTTTCAATGGCGTCCAATGTCCTCAAACTGTGACAATCCCTAGTGACAGTGCAACGGAGTAGAATGACTCAACAGTGCATGATTTCAAATTGCGACAGACCAGGAAGAAAAAACAACAACAAAAAAAACAAAATAATTTTTCATGCAAAACGGGACATGAATAAGCATTTTGTTGACCATTGCACAGACTTGATTAATTGACAAAGTTTTGTGAAATATCATTCTTTCTGTCAACACAATATGTGCCTTTTATGGTAAGTCTTGTCTACCGTGTTTTATTGTGATCCCAAGTCTAAAAAAGTAAAGTGACCGAAATAGTTTTGCTTTCTTGTTGTTGACAAGGTCTTTGGGATGATTCATTCATATATATGAGCCTTAATATCACCACCACCCGTTTTCACCTCCCCTCCGGTGTGGTATTCCAGATTATTCCCCCCCCCCCCAAATATATCCCCCCGATATTTCATAATATCTCTCGGATACTCTAGGATATCCCCCGGGGTTAAAATAGGATGGGGGATACTTGCCAATGGGTAGGCGGCATTCTATCTTATCCCCCCATTACAAATTATCCCCCATCTTCTTTTTGATTTTGGGTAGTCTTTTTCCCCCTTTTCTTCGTGTGCATTTCTGTATACAATCTTTCTCTGCCACACACAAAAGACATATACACACAAAACACACATCTATATCTATATATATATATATATTTTGGTAACTCGAAACTTTGGTCACTTAAGGCTCAGGAACCGCATCATACTCAGGCTTCAAACTTTGCACAACAGCATATTATCAATGCGAAATTAACATGGGCTTCTACGTTTCATTTTTCATTGTTTCCGCATCATTTAGATCTATTTCGAGTCATGGTTCGCCATTTTAAGGTTTCATTGAAGCTGCGCATGCGCATTATGTTTGTTTTGAAGTTGAAACTGAAAGAGAGCGAAAGTGCAAATCTATTATTATGAAAGTGAACTTTGGAGGCTATGTTAGCCTACTCCTCCGTTAATACTTAGCCCACACGCTTCAAATTTTACACACGTCGACAGTAAACCCTTCCTACTCCAAGTTTTTAGAACAGGGACATGCTATTATGATCTATTTTTAGTACCGTGACGCAGTTTCCCTCATCGTTCATTCGCCGAAGGAAGCAAATTGTGGATTAACGAAAACATGGATCGCCCGTAAACTTTACCGAAAAAGGGTAAACAAACTCCAGTCCAGAGTAGGCTCGGAATCCGAGTCGATACTGATTCTGTCATTGTATTTTTTTTTTTTTGTCTGTGGAAGGAACTTTACTTTGTGTAATAGTTCTAGTACATTATAAGTAATGAAGATATTTCTCTCAGCTAGTATAATATAAAGTGTGACTTGTGACTTAACATGCGTTTAAAGCCGACCCCTCCAATTGCTTGACAATTTAACATTAGACAGGAAATAGCCTGGCATAAACTGGGGGCATAAATCTTTCTCCTCCCGTCCACTCATCATATCCTTTTCTGGAGCTTTTAGCAGTAGTAGTCATTAAAGAGATTAAATTTCAGCGGTGGTCTGTGTATGGAGCAATGAGAGTAAAGTACATTCAGTATCAACAGAAGTGCCAAGATGTAATTGGCCCAGCGTCCCCAGTCTCCTGTGTTATCAATCCTCTACTACATGAATGTTGCAAGTAGTCAGTCACCAAAGCCGAGCAAACAGCAGCATTAACAGGGAGAGTCTGTTTCTAGTTTACATGAGAAATAGTCATCAAAACCTACAGACTGTCCTGTTCTGGGATCTCATGGACAAAACTTCCTAATCAGGGTCGCAATGTCAAGAATGCATTCCATCATCAATTCAATCAAACAACGTTCAAAGACAATGCAGATTCGAGACAGACGGAAAAACAACAACAACAACAACAGCAGATTTTTTAACCATTCACGGCAGGGATTGACATATATAAGTGGAGGTGAAGATCTGTTCAGTGACAAGCAGCTGATCCCATTCAAGTATACCCATACAGTCCCAAATTGTTTTGCCTTCCAGATCCAACCCTTTTTACAGACTTTTTCTCAGCAAGAGATCTTTTAAAAAAGTTATTCTGGGTTACAGAGAATTGCATCCTGGTTTGATCATTTAAATTTTTCCATCTTCCAGCCTCATCTGAGACTATCTTTCCTTTCTAAGGGTCACACCAACTTTTTCCCTGTCATTCCATTACATAATGATAGCATAAAACTCTTGTGCGTCCTCCTTCTCCCTATCACCCCCGCCTCATTTTCTGGAAGCATTTCTTTCAATACAGTAGGACACAATCATCAAATGTGAAAGGGGCTGCTGGATTAATATAGCTTTAGTCCACGCCTCAACAACTGTTTTTCCCTACTATCTTATAATGTACATACTGCATTTTGTCAGCCTTCTCTCATGGGATAGGCAAAATGGCCTACTGACCTTGAATGTCTGCAACCTCGCCGTTGATGTCAGTAAACCAATAGAACAGTGGTTCTCCTCGTGGGCGATATCAGCCCCCTGGGGAGGTGATTCTGATTTCCAGTGGTGGGGGGGGGGGGAAGAAACGAAGAAAAGGGCGACAAGGGGGCGAAAACGAGGAATGGGGGCGATACGGGAGTTGGGGGGAACCAGAATGAAGAGCAATTTGGGGACAAATACATGTCAATTGTCAGACATTGACTTCTTCAACAGCATGCTTAGATGGATTTGATGAACAGAAATGGGTTGTTTTGTTGTAGTTTTTTAGCACATTGATAAAGAATGGTTTCTGCTTTATAATGAATCATCAGCATGCTGGTTGTCTTTTTTTTCCGGGAGATACTAGGGGGGAGGAAGTGGGCGATGAACGAAAATTTGGAATCTAAGGGGCGATCGCATGAAAAAGATTGAGAACCACTGCTAAAGAAAGTGAAATCGAGCTGGGGGATACTTTAGAATAGAGGGGGATGTTCTAGGATATCCTAGATTATCAGGGGGGTTAAAATAGGATGGGGGATATTCCAGGATGTCACACCGGCATAGATCACCCTTGGGTCATCCAACCTGACCCGATGACCTCAAGCAGATGTTACAATCATGCGTCATACGCCTTAGCTAGTCAAAGTGAGTACCCGGCACACACATGCACCAGCAGACACTGTATCTCTGAAAGTTGTTTCTATGAATGATGTTGCCACCCTGTCTTGAAGATATAACGCGGTAGACGACTTAGAATCTGTAAGTATATATATGGCCTTTAGCGTCTTTACAGACGGTCTTAGCAGCTAGAATATTCACTTTCACTTTGACTGACAGCTTCTCTCGTGGCTTATTCTACCAATGTTTGACCCGAGAGTGCGATGGCAGTGATTGCAGGTCAGTCTTTTGGGTTCACTTTGGCGAGTGTTTTCATTCCGCCTCTGTCGTTTTGTCAGGTATGTTTCTTTTGCCTTGAAGTCTATTGCGAGCGTGCCACTGCGCAATTTTTGTCTCCATCTGCTTCGATCACTTGCAAGGTTCTCCCATTCATTGGGGTCGATGTTGAATGCTTTCATCGTGACCTTGCAAGTGTCTTTGAATCGCAGATGTGGCCTACCTCTGGGTCGGTTGCCAGTAGCAAGTTCCCCGTAGAGAATTTGTCTGGGGATGCGATCATTTTCCATACGGTGGAGATGTCCAAGCCACCGCAGTCTTTTTTTGCCTAGGAGAGCCTGAGTTGATGGAATGTTGGCTCGGCTCAGAACTTCGATATTTGAGATCCTGTCTTGCCACTTGATCTTGAGAATTTTGCGTAGGCAGCGCAGGTGGAAGGAGTTGAGGGATCTTTCATGTTTGGAGTAGGTGGTCCATGTCTCTGAGCCATACAGCAGGGTGCTTAGGACGCAAGTTTGGTACACGAGTACCTTTGTTTTGATGGTCAGCTTGCTATTGTTCCACACCCTTTTTGAGAGTTTGCCAAAAGCTGTGGCCGCCTTTCCTATTCTGGCATTTATTTCAGTTGTTATGTCTGTGCTACCACTGATGGTTGAGCCTAGGTAGCAGAATTTTCCCACTTGCTCCAGAGGAGAGCCATTCAGCATGATTGGGTTGGAGTTTCTCAAGCCTTGTGTCAAAACTACAGTTTTTGAGACACTGATCTTTAGCATGAATTTGTCACAGGCTTTGGCAAGGCTATTGATGAGAGCCTGGAGCGTGGTTTCATCGTGGGCCACGATTGCAGCATCATCTGCGAAGAGGAGCTCTTGTAACATAATATGCTCTGTACGAGATTTTGCTTTTAGTCTGGCAACATTAAAAATGGAGCCGTCCACTCTGGTGTTAATAAGTACTCCACCTGAACATTGACCAAAGGCATTCTTGAGTAGGGCTGCAAAATATATACCAAATAAGGTAGGAGCAAGAACACATCCCTGCTTCACACCGCTGTTTACAGCAAATGAATTGGATGTGCAGCCCTCAAAGTTGACACATGCCCTCATGTCAGTGTGGAAGGATGCAATAAGTTTTAGCAATGTTGGTGGACAGCCTATGGATTTAAGGACTGCATACAGGCCAGATCGGCTTACAGTGTCGAAAGCCTTTGTTAGGTCCACAAAGCATGTTATAAGCGGCCTGTTTTGTTCTTTACATTTTTCTTGGATTTGCCGAAGTGCAAATATCATGTCAATAGTTGATCGTTTTCGAAAGCCACATTGTGTTTCTGGTAAGACTTTTTCCGCCAGTTGTTGAAGGCGGCAGAGGATGACGCGAGCAAAAGCCTTTCCAGTAATGCTGAGGAGGGATATGCCTCGATAGTTGTTGCAGTCGCCTTTGTCTCCTTTGTTCTTGTAAAGTGTGACAATTTTGGCGTCTCTCATATCATGTGGTATCACGCCTTCTTTCCAACACTGCAGTAACAGATTATACAGGTGTGGTAAAAGTGGGCCTTTTAGGTCTTTTAATACCTCTGCAGGAATGTTGTCACTTCCTGTGGCTTTTCCAGCAGACAGGTGGTCGATTGCATTGGAAAGCTCGACTAAGGAAGGCTCAGCGTCAAGTTCGGCCATTATTGGCAGTTTTTGGAGGTGTTCCTCAAAATCTGGTGGAATATTTTTCTCAGTTGAATACAACAGAGAGTAATGCTCTACCCACCTATTCAGTTGTCTTTAAGTATACAATGATTAATGTATGTTCAGTGTAGTCTGGTCGTTTACTGATGGAAATATCCATCACGAGAGGATAATTATTGTGAGATACATTGTTTTGAAAAGAACATAATATGTGGACTAGCTTCTTTTTCTGGTGTTGTATCGTCGACATTTTATGAACATAGAATTAGTTAGAGAGTATGCTATAGAATGTTCAGTTAGGTAATCTGCTGAATTGCATTTGAAAATAGTGGTTGTTATTGTAGTGGCATAATTTCAGGTCTCGGGTCGCGTCGTTTATGGTAGCTGCACAGACAGTTTATTATATATTTCAAATCGTATAATTATAAATCCGTGAAATGGCGGAGCTCCAGCAACTAATGAAAGTGGGTACGGAACTTGGCCTTGAAGGCGTAGAGCTACGTAGCTGGATTAAGGAGCAGTAGGCGGAATTGCGCGATGAGCGTGCTAAAGATAGAGAGCGAGAAAAAAGAGGCTCAAGAGCGGGAGAGAGAAGCTAAAGATAGGGAGCGAGAACGAGAGAGAGAAAGAGAGGCTGAGGATAGGGAGAGAGAGGCTAAAGATAAGCAGCAGGAAAGGGAGTTCAAGTTAAAGGAGATAGAGGCGCAAGTAAAAATTGCGGAATTGGAAAGCAAGAAGTTTCAAGTTTCAAGTTTAGTTTATTATAGGCCTGGCGGCCAATTCAAAAACACACAAGAATCATGTGAACAATCTTAGAAAACATTAAACAAACAAACAAACAGACAAAATGCATGATCGTTCACTCTCTCCGCTCCCTGCAGCATTTATACACTTACTTATTGTAGTATACAGTCAAATACAGCTTGTAATTGCCAGCAACAGACATCATTTCCAATCCCCCCCCCCCCCCCTACATAACCGATCTTCCTCCTCACCTTTATCTGTTGTAAATTTACTACAATTGAAAATATCACTATAATTTATTCTTTCACTCGAAGGTGAATTTAGTTTTCGGACTTCGCCAGGAGAAGTCACAAAGCGACATTATTGTATTCGTTTAGAACACTATGGCAAAACAGTGCAAACGAATGTAGTTCTCTATCGTGCATCGACGACAGAAAATGTATAAGCTTAAAAATGCTTGGTCTAACAAGTAGCCAAGACGGTAAAAACTGTTTCCTTATATCTTTGAATTTTTTGCAAGTTAATAACACGTGAAATTCGTCCTCCAATTCATTACAGGTCTCACATGCGCCAACGGAAACAGTTGAGCGGCAGGGACAAAATAAGAGTGGTATTCGGATTAAGCTGCCTACGTTCGACGACCAGAAGGACGATATAGACGCCTTTCTCTACAGGTTCGAGTTAAATGCACAACTGCAATGGGGGGAGAATAAGAAATTATGGTCCACCTACCTGGCGTCCTTATTGCAGGGTCGAGCGTTAACTTACTTTAAAGAGTTACAGCGCGAAGACGTGCATGACTACGATAAGCTGAAGTCTTTGTTGCTTCGCCGATTTGCGCGTACGGAGGAATATTTCCGGGAGAGGTTTGGGCGAGCACGTGCGGATGCCAGGGAGGACTTTGCTGCCTTCGTCGCCAGATTGACGGAGTATTTCGCGAACTGGCTGGACTTGTCGCATGTTGGCACAGATTTTGTTAAATTGAAGGACCTAATGATCCGTGACCAGTAATACGCGTCGTGCCAGAAGGATCTAGTGGCTTTTCTTAAGGAAAACGAACCCGCGACGGTGCAGGAAGCGTCAAAGTTGGCGGAAGAATACCGTACGGCACATCCGTCCAAACCAGTGGCGAGGGCATACGTGCAGGATGCTGGTTACGTCGCCGTGGTTGAGGGGTCGCCGACAGGACATAATAGAGACAGGTCGCGTCAGCGTGGTGGCTTTAAGGGGCAAGCCCAGGTCTCACGTAGGGGGTATTGCCAATCACCTGCATATGGAGCCGGTAAGTTTGACCGAGCAGGAGGGCGAGATCGCGGTAATGGCCGAGGGCGTTTCGTAACCTTTGCCGACGATCGACGGCAGAGGGACTTTAATTCCGGTCGTGATGGGTCACGGGGACCCAGGTCTTGCGGAGCACAGGGAGCGGAGTGTTGGACTTGCGGACGCGTAGGGCATTTTTCTCGGGATTGTCGGGCCGCGAAATGTTGGAACTGCGGAAGAGCAGGTCACATCAGGGTTAATTGTCCTACAAGAAGGATAGCGGCGAACGGGGATGGCAATCATAGTAGCTCCACTCAATGTTCCCCTAGTAAGTTTCACCATGCGGCCGCGTGTGTTACATAGGACAACGGAGGCGGACAGTATTCTAAGTGTCCCAGTTGTGAAAAATTATTATCTTCCGGTGTTTTACCTTGTGGGAGAAAGATTCCCGTTATTAATTCATGTCATACAGGGGGTGGTCTTAGGGTTTATCCGGGGTTTGTTGGGGACGGACCGGTGTCGGTTTTGCGTGATACAGGATCTACCGTTGTAGGAGTGCATAGAGACTGCATTCACGAGTCACAGCTTACGGGTGAGACTGTCCCATGCATTCAATTTTCAGGGGCCATTGAAAAATTACATATGGCAAAGATAGTGATTGATACACCTTTTCTTAGCGGGGAAGTCGAAGCAGTCGTTGGGTTTTTCCCAGGCGCCCAGCTCATCATTGGTAATGTATCTCGAGTAGTTTCCCCTTCTGAAGAGCATGTACAGGCATGGGCACAATCTAAAGGTATTGACTTTTGTGCCGCAGTCGAGACACGTCGACAGGTAGCTGATAAGGGTAAAGTTAGACCTTTGGCAACGCCAGCGGTCAACCTAGATATCACACCAGAGCGCTTGGCGAAATTACAAAAAGAGGATCCATCATTGAGTCCATGCTTTGGGGAAGCGCGAACTGAGAAAACGAGGAAATATAAGAACGGTTCATCTTCCTTTCTTATCCAGGGGGGCATTCTGTTCCGTAAATATGTCACAGTGGCTTCCGTTCTAAAGCAGGTCGTTGTGCCAGCGTTGCTAATTACAACAGTATTGCGGTTGGCCCATGATGTCCCATTAGCGGGTCATATGGGAATAGCTAGAACCAAGGAGAGAGTCCTCAAAAATTTTTATTGGCCATCAATCCACAGAGATGTACGGTTGTATTGTAGGACGTGCAGTGCGTGCCAAAAGACGACGCACAAGGGTCGTACACCCCAGGCTCCTCTTCAAAGTATCCCCACGGTTTCGGAACCTTTTAAGAAGGTCTCGATTGACCTTGTTGGCCCCATTCACCCAGCTACTGATAGGGGGAATCGATTTTTTTAAACGGTCATTTGTAATGCTACGAGATGGCCAGAGGCGGTCCCACTTCGTACCATAACGTCAGAAGCAGTCGCGGAAGCGTTGTTTGGAGTCTTCGCTAGGGTAGGAATACCGGAACAGATTTTGTCTGATAGGGGCGCGCAATTTACGTCGGATATGATGAGGGAATTGTTTCGCTTATTTAGCAAACAGCCCATCACTACCACCCCATATCATCCACAGGCTAATGGCATGTGCGAGAGACTAAACTCGACGCTAAAGTCGATGTTGCGTAAGGTAGCTGCTGATCGCCCTAAAGATTGGGATAGATATATCCCTGCAGTATTATTTGCGTATAGGGAGGTACGTCAGGAGTCAACAGGATTCTCTCCGTTTGAGATGTTGTATGGTCGTAGTCCTAGGGGTCCAACTGATGTTCTTCGGGACATGATGACGTCGCCATCATCGGGAGACGATGAGCAAGTTTCAGTGTTTCAGTACCTTGTTGATTTAAGAGAGAGATTATCTTCAGCGCGCACTATTGCGGAAGAAGCTTCTAGTGTCGCTTCAAAAAGAGCAAAAAAACTATAAAGATAGAGGGTCCAAACTGCGAACTTTTAAGCCAGGAGACAATGTTTTGTTGTTATTGCCTACGGATCATAATAAGTTATTAATGACATGGAAAGGTCCGTATACTATTCAGCGAGTCGTTTCGAAGGTAGATTATGCTATTCAGATTGATGGATCAGTTAAGGTTTTCCATGTTAATATGCTGCAGAGATTTTATGAGAGACCAGAGTATCTGTGTGCTCAGACGAAACCAGAGGAGAGTGTCTTCTCTATTGCTTGTACGGGGGTCGTAGATCAGTCAGACAATAATGAGACTGGTATTGAAGGGCATACCTAATGTCGTGTCATTCTTTGACGATATAGCGTGTCATACGTCGTCATGGTCTGAACATATTCAGACACTAACAGTAATTTTTAAACGATTGCGTCATTTTGGGTTAACTGCTAAACCCGCAAAGATGGATTTGGCATGTCCAGAAATAGTATTCTTAGGACATCTCGTGGGTAGAGGTATTCAGAGACCTGAAATAACAAAAATTGAGAAATTAGTAGGGTTGCAAATCCCTAAGACAAAGAAACAAGTGAGAAGCTTAGTGGGAATTTTAAATTATTACAGGAAGTTCATTCCGAACTTTTCCTCCTTGTCATCTCCTCTTACTGACCTTACTAAGAAGGGCCAGCCCGATAAGGTCCAGTGGACGTCTGTTTGTCAGACAGCATTTGATAAATTGGTGACAGCATTATCATCGTCACCCATTCTGATACTGCCAGATTTTCGATCTAAATTTATCCTCAGAACAGATGCATCGGACTCTGGTATCGGCGCTTGTCTTCTACAGGAGAAGAACGAATGTTTCCATCCTGTATGTTATGTCAGCCGAAAGTTATTGCAGAGAGAAAGGAAGTATTATGTAATAGAGAGGGAGTGTCTTGCCATTGTGTGGTCCGTCCAAAAATTAGGACGTTATCTGATGGGACGAGAATTCTACATCCAGACAGACCACAAGCCACTGACGTTTTTGTCTAAGAATCGTTCATCCAGCCCTCGCTTATCTAGATGGGCATTGGCTTTACAGCCGTATACGTTCGTCATTCAACCGATTCCAGGAACCAGCAATCATATCGCCGACTACCTTAGTCTAGCCTAGGTGAAGATTTCAGTAGCTTACACATCGGGGGACAGGAACATTCGACAGACAGAACAACGAAGAGTCGCAGATTGTGCACAATTGGAAACGTAGATCAGCAGAAAGTGGGAAACATATAAACATTGACAGTGATCTGTGGGAACAATTCATCGATCTTAAAACATTGACATTATAAATATTATATAAAGAATGGTTGATAGGTTGAGTGATTATGTAAATATGTCACAGTGTGTGTGTATATATGTGTGTGTGCGCGCTATGTATCATACTTTCTGCTTCTGTAACTGTATTGTTATGTATTCAATGATCAAAACAAATTTCCTTGTACAAGGACGAATAAAATTTATCTTATCTTATCTTATCTTATCTTTTGATTCTGTATTAGGTATTATGTTTTAGTTAGGTATTGATGATGTGATATATATATGCATAGTGCAGGGGAAATTGATCGCCAGGTTTTCCTCTGATTTAGGTATCATATGTGCTAGGGGCATCAGGTCATTTTTATGTAAATATTGCTCACGCTCACTCGTTGACATTTATCTTGATGCGATTTGGAAATTAATTGCATTAATTTTTTTTAGGGTGGGGGATGATGTCACGAGTGGAGTGAGCGGGATTCAAGGATTACGGGGGCATGGAAGTGTAGGATGGACTCACGGGATAGTGAGGCTGCTCACCTATATTGACTTCTGTTAGTTAACGTTGAAGCGTGCATGTTGTGAGTGAAGTTGAGGCGTAGTAGAGGCAAAATCTGAATAGTCAGATCACTGCAAGTTAAGAAGCCCAAGGGGACAGACGTGAGATCAGAGGCAGTCGGGAGATTGTTGTGTGTTTTCCAGTGATGACTGGTAGGTTGAACTGTGATTGATAATTATGATGATTGATGTACTAGATTCTCCTATGACCATGATGTAAATAAGTTATATGTGAGGACTGTGAAAGTCATTGATTACTGTGTATAGAGATGTGCGCAATGAGCGATAGATGTAAGTTAGGATCATGGATTCGTAGCGAGTCTGAGTACGGTGTGACACGGTGGAGGTGTGTTACCGTAAGATGTGTGGTGAGTGAAATGTGGACTATTGTGAGTACGCTTGATGGTTCGTAATGAGTGGTGAAGTGGATAGTAATTGTGTGGTGTATTACAGATGTAATGTTATTCTTATAGGTGCCGGGGTTGGGCAGAGAAGCCACCCGCGGTGAGCGGACTTGTGCCGGGGTTGGGCAGAGGGCTACCCACAGGCCGCCTGAGTGAAGCTGTCGGTGCAGGACAGCGGGAGCACATGAGTCGTGGCAGTCTGGCCACAGACAGGGACGTTGTTATTGTCCTTATTGCTATTCAACTGTTAATGTGCTATTAAGATGTTAATGTGCTATTAAGATGTTAATGTGCTGTAGCATCTGCGGGCTACCCCTTGCCCTCCCCCGGTTTTGTTGTTGTGCTGGTGGCTGAGCATGTGTCCACTACTTTTTTCATTTTATTGTTAACCGCCAGAGTGTACTGTACTCCGTGACCTGACCTTCTTTTCTAGTGAGTAGTTTTTTTCCTCGCTCGCTTGTTGTCAGGTGTTTTGACTCGTTCAGTAAATATTAGTATGTTCCCGAACATTCGATAACACTGTGGATAAGAATGTTTACGCCAGATTTGGCCTTGAGTGATGTAACCTGATGACGTATTGATGCGTGATTGGTTAGTTTGTGCGAGGGCAAAGGTAACGTTTATTTCGGGAACTTTCTGTAGGGATGTTTATATATATAGACCTGTGTGAGTGGTTGGGGGTGAGTAAGTGAGTTTCCTTTTGTGTGGCGTAGATATTTAGTTTCGCTGGCGTCTTCCTAGTAATTTATTGTTCACTATACAGTTATTAAACTTTAGTATTATTTAATCTATCGTCGGATCTCGTGTTTATTTATTTTACAGCTGTAATAGTTTCGTTTTCTAAAGGGTTGTAGTTAGATCAACTAACTCCCCCCTACTATAACGTGCTAGAACAACCTCAGCTGTTACATATTGGGGGCTCGTCCGGGATCCGACCAGATTCGAACGGACCAGATCTAAATTATTAGATTTATTTACATAGTTTATTGTAGGAATATCATCGACAAGCTATCTACAACATGTCGGAGGTTATTGGAAGGCTTTGCCAGGAAGCAGACGCCTTGGAGCTCACTGGGCAGGAGAGACGGGACTACCTCCGTGAAGGCCTAGAAAGAGAAAGACAGCTGGAGGCTCAACGACAGGAGAAGGAGGCTGAACGACAGGCTCAGTTGGAAAGGGAAAGGAGGAACCACGAGTTGGAGATGGAGAAGATCCGCCAGCAACGTGGAGGCAACGACTCAGCGCAGAGGACCGACGACCACGCCAGTTCTAAGAGACCCAAGCTACCTGCATTTCAGGACAAGAAGGACGATCTGGATAGCTGGTTGCTGCGGTTTGAGAGGTTTGCCGAGACAGCTGAATGGCCCAGATCCACTTGGACGACATCACTGTCTGCCCTGCTGACCGGGAGAGCTTTGGAGTGCTTCTGCAGACTACCGATCGACGAAGCCAAGGACTACGACAAGGTCAAGGAAGCGTTGCAGAAGAGGTACAACCTGTCAGAGGACGGATACAGACTCATGTTCAGACAAGGTAAGCCTGAAGATGGAGAAGATGTTGGAATGTTTTTGACCAGAATCAAGACCTATCTAGAGAGGTGGATAAAGCTGTCGAAGACGGAGGAGACCTACGAAGGAGTGAGAGATCTGTTCGTCAGAGAGCAATTCATGGATGCTTGCCCACCAGACCTTGCAACCCATGTGAGGGAGAGGAAACCAAAGACGCTACAGGACATCGCAGATTCAGCGGAGGCGTACCTGGTAGCGAGGAACCGGACGCTCAGCGGGAGCGCCAGACTGCAGAGCCGGCCAGTGCGACAGAGGCCCAATGGAGACAGAAGCCCACAGGTCTGCCATAGGTGCCAGAGGCCGGGACACAAGGCGACGGAGTGTCGTGCAAAGTTAAACGACAAAGGTGAGTTGAAATGTTACCTTTGTGGAAAGCCAGGCCACGTTCGGAGGATGTGTCCAGCCCAGAAGGATATGGGACGAGGCAAGCCGAACAAGGCGGCGGCGGCCGTAGTGATAGCGGCGGACGAGTCGTCGAGACAGGATGCGACGACGGCTGACACCAGCATCAACGTTCAAGCGGTAATGAAGGACGGGAAGCTACAGTTAGCGGTGCCTGTTACGTGCGGAGGATGCAGTGACGGAAGGACCGTGGAGAAGCTGAAGTTACCAGTGATGAAGGGCTTGATTGGAAATCGAGCGGTAGATGTCCTAAGAGATACCGGCTGTGAAGGTGTAGTGGTGCGGCGAGCACTGGTGGACGACGGACAGCTCACCGGTGGGAAGAAACTTATCGCGAGGATCGATAACTCCTTGCTAGCGGCGGAGGAAGCCGTTATCGACGTGAAGACGCCTTACCTGACGGGCAAAGTGACGGCGCTGTGTCTCCCGGAGACCATCTGCGACCTAGTAGTCGGGAACGTGGACGGAGCGAAGGATCCGTACGACCCTGATACTGAGGTGATGGTAGGAGCGGTGACCACGAGGGCCCAGGAGAAGAGGAAGGACCGGTCTACGTCGCTGAAGGTGCCGAGGGCAGAACGGCACGCGGGAGTGGATAGAGAGGAACTTATCCGACTCCAAGAAGAAGACGAAGTCATTAGGAAGTTAGAGCAGAAGAAGATCCCAACTAATAGAGGCAATAAATCTGTTCATTTTGAGAAACATGGAGGAGTACTGTACCGGATCTACAAGGACCTGAGACAGGCGACGGTTATAAGGCAAGTGGTACTACCCGAGAAACTGAGAGAGTATGTATTGAGTGTAGCCCACGACTCGATCGTCGGAGGACCCCTCGGCGTGAAGAAAACCAAAGACAGAGTTATGAGCAATTTTTATTGGCCTGGAATTGAAGGTGACGTCGCGAGATACTGCCGCTCATGCGACATATGCCAGAGGACGGTGAACAAAGGAGCGACCCCAAAGGTGCACCTGCAGAGTATGCCAGTAGTGGACGTACCATTTAGGCGAGTGGCCGTGGACTTAGTAGGACCTATCGACCCCCCAAGTGAAGGTGGACATCGGTATATCCCGGTGTACATAGACTACGCTACTCGTTACCCCGAAGCCACACCCCTGAAGAAGATCGACGCAGAAACGGTAGCAGAAGCCTTAGTGAACATCTACAGCCGTTTGGGTGTGCCCGAAGAGATCTTGTCGGACCAAGGGACCCAGTTTATGTCAGATGTCATGAAGGAAACGAATAGACTACTGGGAATTCAACAGTCGACCACTACAGTCTACCACCCTATGTGCAACGGGTTGGTGGAGCGATTCAACGGCACACTGAAGAAAACATTGAGACGACTGTGCGCAGAGCAACCCAAGCAGTGGCACAGATACATCAACCCGCTGCTCTTCGCATATCGTGAAGTTCCCCAAGAGTCGACCAAGTTTGCCCCATTCGAGTTGCTGTATGGGAGAACTGTGAGAGGACCCATGCACATCTTACGACAACTATGGACCAAGGACGTAGAGGAGCCGGAAACGAAGACCAGTTACCAGTACGTCATGGAACTACGTGAGAGGCTGGAGGACACATGGAAGTTAGCGACGGAAGAACTCTCCAAGGCTCAAGGTAGACAGAAGACCTACTACGACCGGAAGGCGCGAGAGAGGAAGTTCCGCCCCGGAGATGAAGTGTTGGTGCTACTGCCGACGAACACTAACAAGCTCCTAGTCCAATGGAAGGGACCATATAAGGTAGTCTCAATTGTCGGTGTCAACGACTATAGAGTCAAGATGGGTGCAAAAGAAAAGACCTTGCACGCCAACCTCCTCAAGAGATACATTCCAAGGACGTCAAAAGCAGCAGCAGTAGCAATGGAACCGAGACCTATTGTGACCGAGATGTGTGGGATGGACAACAGTAGGAGAGATATCACGCCTGGACATGTCAACGCCATAAAGGACGGCGGCGGTGATAGTGCTGAGACTGTACTGGCAGAGGACGACATGATGGACAAGAGTCAACCCGTGGAGTCAGCTGGCATGACAATCATCGAGGACTGCGACCTGGAAGGCGACAACGGTGGAACGACGGAGGACTTTGCCGACCTAGGAAGCTGGGACCAGAATGAAGGCTACAGAGATGTCCAGTATGGAACGCAACTGACATCGGAACAACGTCAAGAACTCTGCAATGTGGTGAAGAATTACCAGCACGTCTTCACCAATCTCCCTGGATGCTGCCAGTTGGGTGAACATCGCATCGACCTGACGACAGAAGTACCAGTTCGTCAACGACCATACCCGGTGCCCTACGCTATGCGCGACTCATTGAAGGAGGAGCTTAGCACCATGGAACGGCTGGGCATCATTCGAAGGAGCTCATCAGCTTATGCTTCACCTGTTGTTGTCGTCAACAAGAAGGACGGATCCAACCGAGTCTGCATCGACTACAGGAGGTTAAACAAGATCACAGTATTCGACCCTCATCCGACAGCAGCGCCATTAGAAGTGTTTCAGAGTCTCTCGAGAGGAAAATTATTCTCTCGGATTGACCTGAGCAAGGGATACTGGCAAGTGAAAGTTCGAGAGCAAGACATTCCCAAGACGGCGTTCGTCACCATGGGCGAACACTATGAATTCATTCGGATGCCTTTTGGGATGATGAACTCAGGAGCCACGCTGAACAGGATCGTAAAGCCATTGATCCGTGGAATGAACAATGTGACAGCATATGTGGACGACCTGCTGATTCATACAGAGACATTCGACGAGCATGTGAAGACTCTCAAGGACTTACTGCAGAGGATGGACCAAGCTGGATTAACTGCAAGACCATCGAAGTGTCTGATTGGAACGTCTGAAGTAGACTTTGTTGGACACTTAGTGGGAGAAGGTATGATTGGCCTGTTAGAAGAGAATGTATGTAAGGTACGAGACGCACCCAGACCCACCACTAAGAAGGAAGTGAAAGCATTCTTAGGATTAGTGGGATATTACCATGAATTTATTCCTAACTTTTCAGCGATTGCATCACCATTGTCTGATTTACTTAGAAAGGGTCAGCCCAATATAGTTCAGTGGGATGAAACGCAGGAGAAAGCGTACACCTCTTTGAAGAATGTCATTATCTCCAAACCCGTGTTATGTTTGCCAGATTTTTCCAAAGAGTTTGTCTTAGCAACTGATGCATTAGATCGCGGATTAGGCGCTAGTCTTATGCAGGAACACGAGGGAAAGTTGTACCCTGTGGCATATGCTAGTCGTAAGCTATTGCCTCGTGAGACAAAATATTCGGTCTCAGAGCGCGAATGTTTAGCTATTGTTTGGGCTGTAAAAAAGTTTACTTTGTATTTGTATGGAAAGGAGTTTGTGCTCCAAACTGACCATCGGTCATTAGAGTTTTTGAACTCTGCCAAGTTTGACAGTCCAAAGTTATTACGATGGAGTTTATTTTTACAGTCTTATCGATTCAGGATTCACTACGTAAAAGGCAGAGAAAATGTCTGTGCCGATTTCCTGAGCAGGGTATTTTAAAGTAGTACACTATCAGTGAAATGCATTGTAACCCATACTTTTGCCTACTAGATGAATTGCTAGGACGGCAGTATTGTACTGTAATTGGGGACATAGTTCATCTGTGACTGAATATTGAATTGATGGCTGATAGAGAGTCATGATGTGTTAGTCACATTTTGATTTTATGCTGTCATATTAGTTACCGATGGAACTTGGTGTAATTTTTGGAAAATGTAACCCAAATGGGGACTGCGAACAAGCAGTGTTTGTGTTATATTGCATTGTTGTAACTTGTGTTGACCTAATATGATGAAGAAAAGACCCTAATCAGTGGTCGGTATGTATTGGTATTTTTGCCATTGTACGTATGAGTTATACATTTTGGAGATAACCATGTTATGTACAACAAGTTATATGCTATGATTCGTGCACGAAGCATTATGTAAACGATGGGCCATCGTTTCACCTTATATGATTTGTAATAATATCATTGACCATTGTTTCACCACAGTGGTGGCGTTGTGTTATTTTGGCTAGTAGGCCTACTGTTTACTATTGGGAAGCAATGACGGTATTGTATTAGTTATGGTATTAGTGATGCAAAGTACACTGCATTGTATTGTATTTGTGATGACATTCGGGAAGACACTGAAATTGTTATTAATTGTAATAGAATTAGCAACTACCTTTGTGAGATTGGGAGTGCTATAAGATTATTTCACGATAGTGCAGACGCTGTATAATGTTTTTGGAGTTGAAAGATATTCAACTTAAATTGGGGAGTTGTGTAGCATCTGCGGGCTACCCCTTGCCCTCCCCCGGTTTTGTTGTTGTGCTGGTGGCTGAGCATGTGTCCACTACTTTTTTCATTTTATTGTTAACCGCCAGAGTGTACTGTACTCCGTGACCTGACCTTCTTTTCTAGTGAGTAGTTTTTTTCCTCGCTCGCTTGTTGTCAGGTGTTTTGACTCGTTCAGTAAATATTAGTATGTTCCCGAACATTCGATAACACTGTGGATAAGAATGTTTACGCCAGATTTGGCCTTGAGTGATGTAACCTGATGACGTATTGATGCGTGATTGGTTAGTTTGTGCGAGGGCAAAGGTAACGTTTATTTCGGGAACTTTCTGTAGGGATGTTTATATATATAGACCTGTGTGAGTGGTTGGGGGTGAGTAAGTGAGTTTCCTTTTGTGTGGCGTAGATATTTAGTTTCGCTGGCGTCTTCCTAGTAATTTATTGTTCACTATACAGTTATTAAACTTTAGTATTATTTAATCTATCGTCGGATCTCGTGTTTATTTATTTTACAGCTGTAATAGTTTCGTTTTCTAAAGGGTTGTAGTTAGATCAACTAACTCCCCCCTACTATAACGTGCTAGAACAACCTCAGCTGTTACATGTGCCATTGAGAATATAATGTGCTATTGAAATATTAATGTGCTGTTAAGACCTCGAGGGGAGATTGAGATACGGAGATTAGGTTGAGCAGGCGCCAATAAGAGAGGCCAGCAAGTAATATATATATAGATGTGAGGCTGAGGCCAGAGCATATTTTAGGAAGTATTATCGGGTTGTGGACCCGTAGAGGAATGAATGTCGGGAGTGCTGACCATTGTATGGTATTTGAATTGAATAATGTAATGCACGTATCTCTTTATTTTTATGTATAATAAATGTGTGAGTCTGTTTGGTTGTTCTGTTAAGTGTTATACTTGTTCGTTCGTGATTGTTGTCCTGTCATAATAAGTACATCTCCCAGTCTGGGATTTGTTACAATCATATTTAACAAGCATTAATAAGTTTGCTTTTTTCTGTTTTAAATAGTGAATAAAAGTACACACTTTTGTCATATTCATAAAATAATTGTCAATTTCGTTGTAGTTGTAGTCACCTCATGCATCTGTGAAATTGAGATGTGTCATACCGATTGGACCAAACATTTCTACACTAGTAGCAAGAACGACAGTGCGCCAAAAATATCCGACATTTTATTAGTCACAGAATGAAAATAGATAGCATTCATGACAATGGCTGCTTTGTCTTGGCAACTTGTGCTTCATTAGAATAATAATATTTGCAAATTGTGTTGAAGTGGCAGAACGTGGGTATAACTAGGCTGTCTTAATAGATTATTATACAGATGTGGTCAATTTCTCTGTCTTATTTTCGCTTAGTGGATACTTCTCTTTTCATCTCTGTCAATCAGATCAAATTTAGTGATATTATGACATACGATCACAAGGAATGTACTTAAAAAGAAAACTTTATCCTGCTCCAAACCCTGGTGAGTAGGGCTAACAGATGAAATATCAATTCCTTTTGCATAAAAACTAAAAAGTAAAAAAATGCATGGCGAAAGGAAGAGATTCAAATGTAAGCCACCGATCACAAAATTAATGCTGTGATTTGAATTTTTTTTTTACTCCGCCCAGCAAATTGATTATCTTTTGGTTCAGCAAACTGACTGCAACCCCCCCCCCTCCCCCCCCCCAACCCACCCAACTTCCCTGGAGGTAAATTTTGTGGTTCTGGCTAATGTAAATACATTTTTTTAAAGAGGAGTTCCTGTTCATCATTAGTAGTTCATAAGTAAGGAAAGTAAAATCGTTGTGAGCTGTAATTATTGTAGTTGTCATTTGAACTTGAAATAATAATGTGTACAAAAATATCCTAAAATTTGGTAGCTTGACGTTTGGAGCACAAAACTTTTTAAAACATGACATTTGGAGCACTGCCTAAATCTAGGTCAAATTGCAGTATAACATTTGGAGCACTACCAAAAATTAATAAAATTTCAGTATGACATTAATTGGCGCATCTATACCGCTGCTGGTATTCGATTACATTTTCGCAGACTCATATCAACATCAAGTCGCAAATCTACTGAAAAAAAATTCTATCTTTTACACTCGACAAATTTTGTTCTGCTCATCATCATCATTATCATCATCATCATGAATTAGGTGAAAAAAGACTGGTCTATAAATGATGACGATGATGATGATGTTGTTGTTGTTGTTATTATTATTATTATTATTTTTTACATTATTATTACAGGTATTATTATTTTTGTCATCATTATCATTATTGTTGTTGTTGTTGTCCTTCTCCATGGCCACTGTTTGGGGCGTTTCTGGCGATTCTGATCTCCAATTCCCTCCACAAAACTGTCCTACTGTTTTTGTTGGGTCCCACGAAGCTTATCTTCCCTTAGGCCTTCGACAACAGTGTGAAGCCTCGTGTAGATTATCTATTTTGTTCAACCACTTATTAAAAAAATAATAACCCCCCCCCCTCCCAAAAAAAAACCCCCAATAAAATAAACATTTTTAACTCGCGCCTCTTCACCAGACAATCCCATGCCTGTATAAACACAGAGGGAAAATGTTTATTAAAAAAAAACATTTATTCAAAACGCGCGCGGCTCTAAGATTTTAACGCAAAAGATGTGAAATATAAAACCGATCGTTGAATAAATATGGACTGTTTAACATGTTTCTTTGTTCAGTTATGCTTACAATAATCCATATTTGGATTCTAATATATCCTGATATCCAAATAATTTCAAAATAATTTTGTAAGTTTTAAAACGCGTCAACAAACACTTTGCCAACGTTACCTAGTCTCTATACATCTGGAATTGACTGACGGAGAGTGTATTGGGCCTATAAAGAAACGTTCTATCCCTGTGGTATCCACCGCAAGTTATTGCAAAATACTCGTAGAGTAATCGTCTTGATTAAGGATTATTCGATAAAATCACAGCCCAAATGCTAGTGCTCCAAATGTCACATGACGGCTTTCTTTGAACTACCTTAGTGCTCTAAATATCACATGGCGGCTTTCTTTGATCTGTAGTAGTGCTCCAAATGTCATACAACCTAAAATTTCCTCTTCGTCGGTTGCTTTATTGGGGTGGTCGAAGTAAAAGTTCAGATTACTGGAAAAAATACAAGGTAAATTTGCTCGTGAAAATTGCCAGATGTAAACGGGACGAAAAAGGTTAGGAACCCAGCTCTATGAGACCTATCTCAACCGAAACAAGGATTGAACATATTTAGGTAACAAACAAACAAACAATGCCATTCACACCGCTTATGGTATGAAGACGGCGTGGCAAATGTTGTCAGAACAAAGTGAATAATTATTCCCTCTCCTCGTCACATCTCTCCCAAACTGCAGTTTTGTAATGGCGTTGGCATGGAGGTGCAGCCGTTGGCGCAGACGTAGTCTCGCGCATTATAAACAGTGTATGAGGAACCTTGGGACTACAGTAGGCCTGTGCCTTGTGGTTCCATGGCAGAACAGTAATTGGCTTGTCCGTGTTTGCCTCTGCTTTTGTTTAATTGTTTTTCACTTCTAGCATAATTATTGTGAATACCAGTTAGAGCTACTCGTCACTTTTGGATCCAACATTGGAATTCCCAGTTAGGTACCGCCACTGATGTATCCATATGAGATCCGCTGGAACTGGATCTATACTCATACTTGTGACCTCACGTAAATTTATGACGTTGCAATCTGCCCAATGGCATTTGTCTTGGTGTTTGCTTGTACACGAGGAGAGACAGGGATATTCCAGATTGATTTTCTTCAAGTTGCAGCACTGTTAAATACAGGCTATAAAAGGGTGGCATAAATTTCTTGTCACAGCTGACACCCTAACATTTAAAAGCTGAATGTAAACGTTAACTGTTATTATCTCCAAACCTGATGTCATTTTGTCACGAGACTGGAGGATGCTGTTGACCGTTGATTTTCCTCGCCTCAATTCTCTCACTCCTGTTTTCCCTTGAATCTTGCACGTCGACGATGGTGACCTTACGCCGAATAAAAATAATCTTTTTAAACACAATGTATTTTTATGTTGTCAGTTGTCAGACACTGAAAAATGTAGCTCTTCACAGACCTGCCAGGCAAAAAGACACAGGGAGATATAGAGCTGTAACAGCTTCCGCACATCTGGCCGTAGACGGCAACCTAAACCCAGACTTCTATGAAGGATCATGTACTCATACACATACCACAAGGTAAATTAATTTTTATTGCATTGTTTAGTTGGGAAACGTGGGGATGTGAGGGAGTGGGTCTGTGGGAAGGAGGAAGTGAGATAACGTGGTATGACAAACTGATCTAATGGGCACTTCCGTTGCCGCACCGGTCTAGAACTCGTAGATTGGATATATTATTTGTACCCCAGTCTTTAGCTTTGTGTGTAAACATGATAAATTTTCGCTAATATTGCATTTAATGTTCATGTCTGAAATCTAAGAACTTGAGGAATATTATCAGACGAATTGAGTAATGACTGGTGAACATAGTATTTAGTAAAATGAAGTGAACTTTGTGAAGTGTTTCTCTGTGAACCTGATTTTTTACGGTGAAAATCATTGCCATCAGGGCGGAAATTGCCCATATATTTTGAGTTGGGCTGGTTGTATGTCAAGTGTTCTCTGTGCTACCAATATTATCTGTCTCGCGCGCAGCATCCTCAAAGTTGTGAGATAACTTCTAGTATTCATGATAAAATTCTCTCCACTTCCCTTCCACTGCCACCAAATGCATGAATGGGCTACAACTCTTTTGGGATTAATTTTCGTTACCCACTCGTCTACATCCTCATTCTAAAGGCAGTGTCTTACTTGGAGAAATATTTTATATCGTCAGTTGGGACCAAAACAGAGCTGATATAATATATATATATTTAAATATGAACCCATACAAGAGGGGATCTCTGCTGTGTGAAACTTGTTGATGTATGTGATGACACCTTGAGTAACAGCGTACGCTCCTTGGATGGAGCGGGACAGTGGGAAGATCACACCCCAGAGACTCGATTCAAACGTAATAAATAGTTTCTGGCAATGCATGTTATTTCTACAGTGCATTTAACATTACAGTTGAATAAGAAGCAAGATGCTCCTATACGGATGACACTATACTAAAGATCTTAGCTTTACATAACCTCTTAGCAAAATATGAACGTTGACTCACTCACAAGTAGTGAGTTTGAGTTCGGGTTTTTACGGCGTGTCAGCACGATAACGGCCACTTCGAGTCTTTCACGTTCTTTTTGGAACTTCATTTATGTTTTGATAATCAAAACTTTATCAATTTAAATTTCACAAATAGAATTAACTATTTCCTTATCAACTTTATTACATTGTTAAGATTCATAATGCTGTCTTAGAACATGCAAAAGTGGTGCACCTCAAGAAGAATACAATGAGAAAAAAAAAAGGTACCACTCTATCAATATCACACACCATTGTCACCAATGTCTTCAGTACCATAAGTCCATGATGCGCGGTATCAGAAATTAGTACTGTCAATATCTTCAGTATCACATTTTAGTTCCTCCAATACATTTGGTATCATCCGTAAGTATCACTAACTGCCCGATCCCCGATAGCTAAAGAATAGAACTTTGGTTGTGTTCAAAAGACGAATTATACACATCTTTCTTATGCTTTTTTCATATGTCTTTTGCTCTAACTCTATGCTTAAACGTAACTGTCGTGTGCATTTTCATTTCCTGGCGCTCCATGGTCTGCAGAGACATGATCTATTGACTTTCAATAACATGCACGTAGCCGGGAAAAGAGATTCGAAGAAAAAAACAAACCTCTTGTGACCTTACTGAGATCTTTTGCATATGGTACATCTCAGCCGTAAAGTGCCCAAAAAAGCATAACACTAACCTAGATACAATTTCTAACATTGCTGCATTATTATCGAGTAACTGAATTTTCTACGTGTGGGTGAGTTTATTTCTCAGGTCCTCTCTTGACGCACCACCTTAGTGTCCCAATTTCTGATAATGCCCTCGTTTCTTTTATTCCAGTAAGAATTGGTGGATGGTAGATCTGTTGGGAGACTTTCAGGTACACGCCATCACACTGTTCAATAGACTGAATGCCCCTGAACGCTTACAACAATTTTCTATGTACGTGTCACGAGACAACCCGTTAATGGACCCAGGATTTCCGGCCAACATATCAGGTCATCTTTGTTTCTACCGTGATGACCCACCGATTGGCTCAGGTGAAAATAAGACAATCCCATGTACAACGCAATTAACTGGCAGATATGTCTTTCTCTATAAACCAGCTGCTGGGTACTTAAGCCTTTGTGAAGTGCAGGTGCTCGCAACATCCATGTCATTGGACTTTCAACTGTTTAATAACACTAAAGTTCTGAAACCACCATTCAAGAGAATTGATCAAGTCAAGAGTAACATCAAGTGTGTCAATGCGTGTCTTGACCCCTCTTCCAGTGAAACAGGGACAGCTATGCAGTATCAAGAGAGTAGTGGGGAATGTGAATGTATTCAGATCAGCGGACTGGAAACTTCCGTACCACAGACACAGTACAACCAAGGCTGGACTCTCTACATGGCTAAAAATAATTAATAGCATTTTTTTTTACATGATATATTTTGAATTTGGTTTTGTGTTCTTTGTGCCCCAAGTTTGAAATAGAGCACTTAAATATTGGTATGAGCGACAGATACTTTTGTTGAGAATATTTACAGCTGGCCTCTGTCACAAGTCTGGTCTTAGCCGTTCTGTGAACTCTGGAATTTCCCACGACTTTTACATTCTGCATTTATTCATCCACTAATCACTCATCAATATTATTATTCAGGTTCAGAATTGTCTTCAGATCAGCGGGCTGCAAACTCCCGTACTACAGACATAATACAAGAAAGGATGTATTCTTACTATAACTACAAATAATTAATGACATTTACGCATGACATATCTTGACGTTGGGGTTTCCCACTAATAATAAGAACTCAAGCTCTTCAACGTTAATGTGAACGACCGAGGGCGTCTAATTTCCGAATGTGTTTGATAGTTCGTCGTAGTTGTTTTTGATGTCAAGCCTCAATTATTTGCAAAATCAAGACAGTATGTATTCTTGCCGGCAAGCAAATGCCGGTGCATTGTGAAAAAATGCTCTTACATTTGCAAAGACAAAATATGGCAAAAAGAAAAACTTGTGTGCAGCAAAGCCTTGCGTCAGAAATAGTACAGAAATAATACAATAAAACGCAATTTGGAAAGGTAAGACAAATCGAATTTTCGGTATATTCAAGCCATGTCTAATAATTCATTCTCTTTGTGTTCCGGTCTTACAATTTATCAACACAAGTGAATTCAGATTGGGAAGGTTTCCCTCTTTGGAGAAAATACAAAGAAAATGGTTTCCTTCATTCACAGAGATAAAAAATTTAATGTTCGTTCACCAAGCAAAAAAGAAAAAAACTTTTGCCCGTGTCCCGCCATAAGTGATGTTATAAATTCATGATATGGTGACCTACTTAAAATACAAAGACATACGTGTACGTCATTTCATTCTTAACCAGCTACGTGCTCCTTCCAAAAATCATGATTTAAATTTTATAATCTTTTGTTACCTTGAGATGTTATATAATATCACTGCTATCTTTTCACTGTAAATCTAAAATAATGCAAAGTATCAATTTAGTAAAAAATGATTTTCACGTTTCTATATTGTCATTCACAATTATACAATGCCGGCATGGCACCCTAGATTATCCCCCTCCCATCCCTACCCCACAATCTATCATCCTGGATATTTCAGAATGTCCCCAGGATAATCTAAGGCATCCTAGAATAACTCCCGGATATTCTGGAATATTCTGGTCTACCTCTCCCCCCCCCCCCCTCCCTCCCCTTTTGTCACAATCCATTCATTGTTCTCCAGCCTGCTTTGTGGCTGTGGAAGTTTTCATGTTGTTTCTTGAGCTTGGTTATTGTGGCAACTTACTGAGCATTGCTTCGTTTGCCATAGACGAAAATTATATTCAAAATTCGGAATTTAGTACCATTTGTCCTGTTGTCATAGGGTCATAGCTTTTTTTTTTTTTTTTTGGTTTTCTCTTTTCCTTCTGCCTTTCTTTTTCTCTCCCCTATTCTTTCTGCCTTTCCCTTTCTCTCCCCTGTTCTTTCTGCCTTTCCCTTTCTCTCCCCTATTCTTTCTGCCTTTCCCTTTCTCTCCCCTGTTCTTTCTGCCTTTCCCTTTCTCTCCCCTGTTCTTTCTGCCTTTCCCTTTCTCTCCCCTATTCTTTCTGCCTTTCCCTTTCTCTCCCCTATTCTTTCTGCCTTTCCCTTTCTCTCCCCTATTCTTTCTGCCTTTCCCTTTCTCTCCCCTATTCTTTCTGCCTTTCCCTTTCTCTCCCCTATTCTTTCTGCCTTTCCCTTTCTCTCCCTTGTTCTTTCTGCCTTTCCCTTTCTCTCCCCTGTTCTTTCTGCCTTTCCCTTTCTCTCCCCTGTTCTTTCTGCCTTTCCCTTTCTCTCCCCTGTTCTTTCTTCTCTCCCCTATTCTTTCTGCCTTTCCCTTTCTCTCCCCTGTTCTTTCTGCCTTTCCCTTTCTTCATTTGCTATTCCAAGTTATGTAAGTATTTATGTTGTAGGGGTTGCGTCAAGTTTATACACATGTTTGTTTTGTTTTGGTCGTTAGCTTTTTCTGTGTATTTTATTTGTTGATTTACAGCTGTTTATTTGTTGTTTTATAGTAATATTTACCTATAACTCTTAGATTGTGTGTGTGTGTGTGTGTGTGTGTGTGTGTGTGTGCGCCCGAATGTGTATGTATGAATGTACGTGTAGATGTACCAACAGACAAACAGATAGATTGGGATGGCTCGGAAGAGTCAATTCCTAACAGGTGTCAGAGATATGGTCCGAGCTGGACCAAAAAAAGTAGAGGATATCATTGGTCAGCTGGGCACCAGGAACAGATGATGGGATGGGGTAGGAGGAGAAAACATCCTGAATGTTTCTGTCTGCCAGTTGAAATTTGGAGGTTAAACTCGTGCCATACTTAAGAAGGTGAGGTTCCCGTGATCATTGCGTCATGTCCAGTGTCAGAAGTCTCTTCTTCAGGAGATGAGAATACTAGATGTGAAGTCTCGACGAACTGCTTACTTCCGATGCACCTCAACCCATCATTCCATCAAGCTTGTAGCAGCAGTAGTACTGTTGTTCGTGCAGACCTGCAGCATGGCAGGAATGAGTTCATGCAGATACCTACCGATTGCAAGCAGATGAAGACATTGAGATGCCCCCTCTCTCTTCCCATAACCAGAAAGCTGGAGGCCGAGGCGGGATACCGATGGGGCGAGGGAAGAATGTGCAACAAGACCGGACGAACCCGACAAAATAATATGGAACCAGCTGGCCACTGGGACAATTAGTAGAATGACCCTCAAATGCATCTTGGAGTGGACAGAGGAGCACTTACGGAGATGCCCTGTGTCCTAGGATTCTGGTTCCTATCACCAATGAATGAATCAATCAATCATCAAGCTTGTATGTTAATTCGCCGAGCACATTTTAAATTTTCCTCGGTCCAAAACATGTTGGGCTTGACTGGTCCACGTTTCGTGTCTCTAACTGTTCCTAAACAGGACTTTGACTTCGACCGCACATATTGGCATTTGATGTCGTTAGTCGAAAAGCTCCCTTTGCTTTTGTTGTGCTTTCAACAGGTTCTCAACACACACACACACACACACACACACAATAACTTTGTAAACAGTAAACCCTGGGATGTCGAGCCCGAAAATGTGACGATTGACGATCAAAGTCAGCAACAGTAAAACACGAGACACTTGTCTTAAACCTTTGAACCCCTAGTGGGGCATAGGTCATCCACCAAGGTCCTCCACCTTGCTCTGTCCTGGGCTGCGGCTTCAATCTGGCCTCACGAGAGTCCCAAACGCGAGACAGACAACTAATTATATTTTCTCTCTCTCTCTCTCTCTCTATCTCTCTGAGTGCTGATCGGGGAGAAGTGCTGCAACCTGAGAAAAGGGGACGTGGGTGTGGGTGGGAATGGAGATTTTCAAAGTAAACTAAAAGTCGTTCTAATCTTCTTTTCCTGTCCTTTGCTCACAACGGGGATCTTTCATGGGAATACGAAGTTCCTTTTTGTTGCCCTCTGGGTATGCAAAGTTTGCCTGAAGTTTAAAAGAGCTTGGAAGTGTTTGGAAAATTAAAAAAGAAACTGGGATGAGAAAAATATAATTGATGATAAATGTTGATCAGCAGTTTATGGTGTCGTTGAGCTGAAAATACTGTTTTGGAGACAATGTATAAGGCTACTTGAGATGTTCAGTGCCCTCACCTCTACACATTGGCCTGAATTCCTTAGTCCTTAGGGTTATATTTGAGACCGACTTTGTTATTCCTGCTCCATTCTCTTCGTTGTCGCTGCTGGAAAGAGTTTTGAAAAGAGATCAAGTTTTTGGTTTTCATGTAGGTAAGTCCGTATATCTAGAAAATCCACCAGCACAACTGAAAATGTCAGACCGATAAATGGAAGACGAAAGTCTGGAGAGTACAGAGCTTCTTTCGAAATTGGAGACCATTCCTTTCGATAAAATTGCTTCTTATCAAATTTCTACAATTTGTGATAGAAGAAAACTTTTGCAGATTATTTCACCATGAAGTTCAGAACGATTTGTGCTGAGAGTGTTTAAAATTTGACTGCCGTAGGACACAAAATTACCGAGAAAACGTGACACTTTGTTTTGGCAACTGTGGTTGTCTTTATACTCGTAACTTATGCAAGCCTTTCTCCTTTGAACGATCGTCAAAGTTTATTTCATTATCTTTTTCTTTTAAATTAACCTGTCTTCCTAAGAAAATGGTAACAGTACCTTTTCTCCGATGAGGCTGCTATACAGTAAGTTAACAGGTGAAATTCTGTGCAGCAATGTTCATAATTAAAAATGCATGTTTCAGACATTGACAGCCATTATCCACAACAGATGCCATCGTAATTGATCAAAGCCTAGTCATACAATTTATTAATTATACAATACTAGCCAGCTCGAAAAGGATAAATCTTGCAAACTCCTCGTATAAAGTCCATCTTTATATCTAGATCAAGATCACAAGAACAATATTCGATTCAAAGACTGGCAGAGCTTATTGTTGCTTCACAATTCTGGACCAGAATGCCCAGATAAGCCAAAGTCGATTTTCGACCAGCAATTTGTAATGGGGACAAAGAACAAAATTTCTGATCATAGTTTGTCGATTTTGCTCGAAGAAAATGTGTCTCTTTTGTGAGGCTAAACAATTGTAAATATGAAATATTAAAGTCTGAATTTTGTCCTAAGCAAGTTTGTTTACCTAATTTGTCGCCAAAAAATGAGGGAGCGCACACAATGCTGCATGATTTTTTTTATCACTTAATCACACAGTATTAGCTGCTTACATGTTCACCTTCTAGCTCCATTACAGTAGGATAAAGTCATTCACGTAGATCTATACTAAATCCAGATAATGTGAACTATACGGACATACGGACACCGGTTCACGAGAGACATACATGTAATGTCTATTTCGCAGTGGAGGTAGATTAAACTTAGGCCTTCACAAAACGAAGAAGCGAATCTAACACTCGTCTAAGTGTATCATACAGACAAGCAAAGAAGAAGAGGACGCTGAAGGAGAAATAAGAAAACATCCTTATCTTCCCTATGTCTTTAAGCACCCTTCATCGGTCATCCACTGGAGCCGAAGCCTTGTTTCAGTAAGCAGAAAGGAGAACAGAAAATTATAAATAGAGCCCTACTCCAAGTACAATTATCAAAATAAAAGATCCTCAACATTCACACCTTTATTATATAATAAGACACTCAAGTAAACGTGCATTGACTAAACCTGTTTGATAAGTGAGCTAAAGCAGATGAGGTCAGACTGTGACCTAACAATGTCTGCCCACAGTTTTAAAGCATCTTTTTTTCTGAAAAATTTTTTAGTTCTTCTTTGGAATGACGAACGTAATCAGTGTTTGAAGAACTGGTTGAATCCAAGCACATTCAGATAAATTTCCACGAACCTGATATCCAGTTATACATTTAAATCTTTTGGCAAACACTTGCAAGGCGTACCTGGCTATAATCTAATCTGTAACAGCACTGGGACTGCAGCCCTTGCCTTAGGGGCATCATAGAAAAAAGAAAAGAAAACAAAGCAAAAAAAAAAAAAAAGAGCCGAAAAGCTTTAATAATCTGGAGTTCCTATATCTTTCTTACCTGTTTCTTACTATGCATGGCGGTAAGTCAACTTTCTTAGAACAAACAGCTACTCTGAAGGTGGTGTAGAAAGAATCTCCCCCCCCCCCCCGCCCACCCCTGCGGGGATCTTGGGAGTTTAACTGGTAATTTACTGGTATTCGTTGGCTGCGTTCCAGAGCCTTTGTTAAAATAGTGTGGAAACACACTGAAACACCTGGCCAGTCTTATTAAAAAATTATTGTGGAAAAGTCCGTAACAATGCTAAAATTTAAGTTCTGTGCAATGTTTATCACGATTGCCAAATTTGATGGCGTGTGAATTTGAGCTAACTTTTCCTTTATTATATTTTCTCTCACGATATTTGATGATCATAACTTTTGATTTTATAAATGTATAAAAGTACGCTCAAAGAAATAGCTGTCGGTATCTCGTGCTCACTTTTCGCCCGGGGAGCAGTCTAGATTTGGCCTTGTTTGGCATTCAAGTTTGCAAGAATGACCTGTCTGTGACCTCGTGCGGTGATGATGCCAGGTATCTGATGTTACCCTGCCTTTGAAGTCGACAGGCCTAATATTGGATAGGCCGAGAAACCTTTTATTGAGGAAAACAAACCCAAACGAAAACGATAAAACTGAAGTAAATAAATAAGGCAGGGAATGAATAAATACGCAAGCTAGCAGGTAACTAAATACATAACAAATAGATATTTTGTGTCACTGTAAAATTTAACTGAAATAATTTATCAGTTCTTTTTCTGAACTGTGACTATCTGTAGAGATTACCGCTGAATGATAAAAGATGGACAAAACGCTGAACTGTCTGGCAACCACGGACAGGAAAAAGAATACGAGGACGACCAGGAAGAAGAAGGCAGGATGATATTAAAAATAGAGGGGGGGGGGGGGGACAACCTGGATGAGGAAGACATCAGACAGAACGGCATGGAAGTCATTGTTGGAGGGATAATGTCCAGGTGATGGGTAACAGGCTCCGTCTGGGCCATACCCACTCCGCGCACTGTTTTTTCCTCAAGAAGGAAGATCCCCCGACTGTGTGGCATGCAAATGCTAACTACCCACAAAGCATATTTTAACTGAATATGTAGATTTCGTGCATATCCGCGGAAGGCACTATGCTTGTCGATCCATGACAGAATTATTCTCTGATGTGGACCCACAATGTGTCTTCTCCTTTTTGAAAGAGTCTAAGATCTACAACTTGCTTTAAATACTTTTGTTCAAATTTACAAAACTCTTTTCCGGTCTTCACAAAACAAAGTTGGAAAAGTGCACCAATGTATCTCGCAATAAAATTCACACGGAACTGTTTGATTCATTTTACGAAAGTTTATATTGATGAAGCTCTGAATATTAATATAAATGAAGTACTCAGATAGCCCGTGAAAAGCGCAAAGTGGCCGTTATCTCGCTAACGTGCCGTAACGCCTAAAATCAAACTCAAAACATTTCCAGTCAATTTTCCTACGAGAACCTCACAGCTCACACTTCCTACTCTGCAACTCAGTCATCAGATTATAGGAAAGCACAAACTCAGGCAAAGATACCAAATTTTTGAAAACTTGACAAAAAAAACTAAAAAACTCTCGGTGTAAATTTGAAATAACTTGTGAACAGGGTTGTTGCTGTTGTTGCTGTAGTTGTTGTACGAACCGCTCAGAGCGGCTTATGGAAGTGAATTAGTTAAATAGATTAGTGAGGAGTAGAAGTAAACATTGACAAACTAAATAACAGGTGAAATATAGACAGTCTGGCATGGGAATTGGACATTGACATGGACAGACATGCAATGAAATAAACGTTTTGCTGTCTCCTTGCGAAGTTTGTGACGTTAAGTAGAAGAAATCAACAGGAAAAAAAAGAAAAGACAAGAACAAAAAAACAAACGACAACATCGTGTGAGATCATCCAAGTGACTGGTGGTATATTAATGTTTCACCATATTATTCATTGCCTTGACAACTAAAAGCAATTCTCTAAGACCAGCTAAAAGCCGACATTCTCTGTGGCCAGCAGGCCAGCACTGAATTCCATCATTTCTATGGGTTGTCCACCGTTCACGAGACACAAGATCTCTTATTTCCCTGTAATATTACAATATCGAACACTCCCCGGCATACAGGGATGAAAAGAATAACAAATTCATACTCATCTAGTTTTAAATATGTTTTATTTCTCTTGCTTGTGTCGCCCGTTCGCGCTTTATCCAGTGCAACTGTTTCAGCCACTATGCACACATCTGCGTACATTCTCATTTGAAGGTGAGAGATACACACTTTCTAGTGCCTACTCCAAAATATTCTACGTGAAATTGTGGCACAGAAAAAAAACAACAATCGTCTTTGGCTAAGCCCTGGCTTAGAAGAAAAAAATAATGAAAAAGACTGAAAACTAGTAAGGTTGATGAGCTTTTTGGCCTCAAGTCCATCATCAGGTCAAAAGGAAAAACGAAACAGGTAAAATAGTCTACGCAATTTGTCGTGGACGTGTCCTCCCAACACAACAGATTAGAAGGAAACACTGTGTATGTGGTTTTATTCCGTTCCACTACAGGTTATGGGTGAAACAGACCAAGGCTGATGCAGGCGCCAGATGGGCGGCTCGCCGACAATAATTTTTGCTTCACACTAGCACACTAGGCACTGCCCGCTGCATCCCGCTGGGTCACGATGTGGGCAGTGCTTATGGCTGGTATTTATAGAGCGCATATCCATTTAAAATGCTCTATGCGCTTTACAGAAGCAACATGTCAACCACATAGCAAAATGGAGCGCCTGCGAAGCGCTCAGCACACTACACTGCTTCTTTCTCTCTCCCTGTCTCGCTCACTCTCTCTCTCTCTCTACCTCTCTCTATCTCAGAGCAAATTGTAACGCAGCCTTAGGCGCAGTTCACAACTCACAACTCACAGCCTGGCGACTTATGGTTGTACCTGTCAATCATCCTCATGATTTGTCCAGTTTTCTTCACAGATAAACAGTTTGGTGCCAAGTGCTCTACAGACTGAAGCTCCATCGATATGACCAAAGGAAGACTCTCCTGACAGACCAACGTTTGTCTGTGTCTGCTTGTACTCTCTAGCTTATTTAGGATGTGCTTAGCGAGTAAAATTGTTGTAACCTCCCAGAGGAGTCGCTTGTGTGAAAATGTGAGACAAAATATAAACTTTGAACAAATCAGGAGTGCCGTTGGTATTGCTTGTTTTCTACCTACTTACCTACCTGCCGTTCACCGACCTGTCTGCCTGCCTGCCTATCTATCTATCTATCTATCTATCTATCTATCTATCTATCTATCTATCTATCTATCTATCTATCTATCTATCTATCTATCTATCTATCTATCTATCTATACTATCTATCTATCTATCTATCTATCTAATTACGTCTTGTTTTGGGGTCAACCATAGAACAGTCGTGAGCTTGTCGTATACTCAAAAGAGTTACGCCCCTTCTTTGAATTCCACAGAGTCACGGCCCTGTCGTGAAGGAAATAAGCACAAAATTAATATATGACTACCGGATTTTACTAACACTCGAAAGGACGAATAGTCTGTCTTGAAAATCGCTGAATGACTGAATGAATGAATGAATGAATGTGCAGTGAGAAAAAAAGGTGTAGCAATGTACCTTTTCGAGCGACCTTTCACGGATACTGATTACTGACTGTTATTTCAGGGCGACAACGCAGCACTGCATTTTCTGCTCGGATCTGGAACTGATGGCCAATCTATTGTGGGCACCAATGGTCAACAAGACTCTTGACAGGACGTTGAAGGACGTCTATCATTTCCAGTTGAGCTGTGGTGACAAAACAACCCTGGTAATCAATTTTCCCCTTAAATTTACTCCACGATCTCATAGACGTACTCTTTTCACCATTCTCCGTGGAAGCTGGAGAGGTCTCATTTGGTGACCTTACTTCTTGTTGGTTCCAGCTCAACTTTTTGCACCACTGAGAAATTCGCCGTTAGACATTTGCGACTTTATTTGTATTTGTATTTGTTTTTGTGTACTAGTTTAATCCCATTTGGGTAATTTGCCTTTGTGTCATTGCACCGTTACAACTGGATCAGGCACGTCGTCGCCACAGTGCAGTGCCGGTCGGCTGTTTTGGGGGGGGGGGGTGTGGGGTGGTGGGTGGGTGAGGGGGGAGTCGGAGGGGGAGGGAGTGATTGGGATGAATTTTATTTGATTTTGCCCTGCCTGTTCGGCCTGCTCTTTTCGATTTCCAGCTGCCAAGGTCTCTTTAACGTGCGCAACGTGTACACTGGTCCTCCGAATTTTTTCGTCCTTATCCGAGAAGACTAGGTACTCGATCCTATCCCCCTATAGGATCAGGGATAAGAAAATATGAGAAAAATCCCAAGCTTCCAACATGCCCGCACCGGCCCGGTTTCGAACCCGGGACCCTTGGCATGAGAGGCGAGCACGTTGCCTCTAGACCACCTTGTCCCTTTAGTACCATGAGTTAGAATAAGTCGGAGCTGTCAAACAGCTTGATAAATGCCACATGGCTTTTCGAACTAGTGTCAAAGTGTGCATTTGTTATACCTCATCTACATACTAAAAGATCTCCAGTTTTTTTTTTCAGAAAATGGAGAAAGAACAAACAGGAACAAAGATGGTGATTTGGCATGTGCTGACAAAGTAAGGTTATGTAAAAATAAAACGTGGGAAGAATGCCACCATATTACATAGTATTTGGCTCGTACATTGCAATATTCACATTATTATCAACTGAATGTATCTGGCAGTTTATGTAAGTTCCTATTTTGATGTTCTTGTGGCACAGACATACAGAAGAAAAGGACAAATCTAAAATTCAAGATAGCAGGCAGGACTAGTTCCTTCTATTCACAGGTTTGGGCACAAAAGAATAAATCCAAGGAGATTTTTTAAAATCGAGGCAAGTAACGTCATCATTACCGTGTTGGATGAAAAGGACAATTCTCTCATATTTGGGAAAGTTCATATGAGTTCAACATCATTGTGTCTTCTACTGCTGGAGATACTAATGGCGAGTAAGGTCTTAATGTTCATTTGATATTAATATTACATTATGCTGACACGTGATCAGTCAGAGTTGTAAATGCAAATAGGTCTTTACTTTACAGAAGAAGTGGCATACAATTGCAAACCATTCAGTGATCCATATTTTTACAAGCTATTACATCGAACCAAGCACGTTCCTAATAAGTCTATTCACGTGACAGACATTCACTCTATGCACGAATGTTCATTTTCTCTACACAAAGACATTCAATTCGTCCCACCGTAGCCATTCAACCTTTTTGCACCAAGACATTCAGTCTCTTTGCTCCATGATCCACGGCGATTTAATGTGCTCACCTATTGGCAACCAACTGGCATTCAGTCTCCATACACGTTCTGAACCATCCATCTACAGACATTTATTGCCACTCTACTTATAGACCCACAAATATTTAATACCAATACCGTAATAAAAATAAACTGAATATCCACTAGCCAGTAGCATGTCAACTGCACCATTGAAGAGCTGGGTAAGTCAAATTTTGCTTGATTTATGGCCGCTTTCGAAACTGTCCGAAACCCGGGCTGTGCAGGCATATTGGAAATTGGGATTTTTCTCATATTTTCGTGTCCTTGATCCTTTTTGGGGGGTAGGATCGTGTACCTAGTCTTCTCGGATAAGGACGAAAAATTAGGAGGGCCCGTGTGCACGTTGCGCACGTTAAAGAAACCTTGGCAGTTGGAAATCGTAAAGAGTAGGCCGTACAGGCCGCTGCCCGAGCAAAATTGAAACTAAAAATTAATAGATTAAAATTCAGCCAAATCACCTCCCCCCTCCATATCTTCAAAAAAAAAAAATGTATATAATTCATTATTAATTATTAAAAATAGAGAGAACCCTTGGAGGCAGACTACACGGAGGAATGCACCTCCTGCAACACTGTTGATTCCACGCGTATCGACCATGTCGTTCCAGTGGATCAAATCAACACTGTCGAGAGGGGGAAGGGCACCATGGGCTAGGCACTTTCTCCATACCCACAGCCCAGGCATGCAGCACAAAAACTATTTAGCTGCTGACCGTCTGCCAAGGCAATAAGAGGCAATTATTATTATTATTATTATGGTCGCTTTCAGGTAGTCATTCAAAATTAGTAATTAGAAGTAAGCAGAAGCTTGGGGGGAGGCAGAGCACTAAGATAACAATTCAGAGAAAATAATTGTCAGGCGAACCAAGAACTCAAAAAAAGAGACACGTTGCTTACTTCTAATTACTACTTTTTGAAAAAACTCGGAGGCAGACATCTTGTATTCGTTGTCCTAGATGTTTGTATTGTCCAATGGCAGGCGGGTGAAAAGAAAGAACAGGGAGAGGAGGGGTGACGCAAGTGGGTTGGGTCCCAGCGAACGAATACTCAAGTCAGCAAGAGACACCGTGAAACAGTTCGGCCACGATCGTCTCTTTTTTGAGAGACGGAGTGGCCGAACGGTTAAGCGATCTGTTTTCTTCTTGGCAAGGCGACGGGTGCCGTAGCGGTCGCTGGTTCTAATCCCATCTTGATCATTTCTCTTTCTTCCTTCTTTCACTCCCGCTTTGCTTTTCTGAGCACTAACTAGGCACTACAACCTTGATTCGCCTGATAATTATTTTCTCTGAATTCAAAATTGGTGTAAGACGCGGTGTAAGTGTTCAGTGACGCGGCGTAAGTGTTCAGTGACGCGGCGTAAGTGTTCAGTGACGCGGCGTAAGTGTTCAGTGACGCGGTGTAAGTGTTCAGTGACGCGGTGTAAGTGTTCAGTGACGCGGTGTAAGTGTTCAGTGACGCGGTGTAAGTGTTCAGTGACGCGGTGTAAGTGTTCAGTGACGCGGTGTAAGTGTTCAGTGACGCGGTGTAAGTGTTCAGTGACGCGGTGTAAGTGTTCAGTGACGCGGTGTAAGTGTTCAGTGACGCGGTGTAAGTGTTCAGTGACGCGGTGTAAGTGTTCAGTGACGCGGTGTAAGTGTTCAGTGACGCGGTGTAAGTGTTCAGTGACGCGGTGTAAGTGTTCAGTGACGCGGTGTAAGTGTTCAGTGACGCGGTGTAAGTGTTCAGTGACGCGGTGTAAGTGTTCAGTGACGCGGTGTAAGTGTTCAGTGACGCGGTGTAAGTGTTCAGTTTGGAAAAACGCTCTTCAGTTATTATGTCCCACTTTCGTCACCCACTTACCCTAGACATTGAGTTCCTCATTCATAAACGCTGATTTTTACGCCCAGTTCCCCTTTACCAGTTCAATATCAGGTTGATGTGAAGTCTGGTGACTTTTGATCAATTAGGTTCAGGCAAGAGACTTCGACGAGAAGGAACATGGCGATTTGACATACACAATCACACCAACAGAGGGTTTTCTAAACATTGTAAACATCGACCCTAAAACAGGGGAGCAAAGAACTGTGAGGAACTCTGACGTTGGCATTCATCCAGTGACAGTCCTTGACTTGGATATGCCCAATGCCCAAGAGAAATTAAATACGGAACATCCACGCTCTCTATGATACAATTAAGCAGACAAAAGAAGTCGTGATATTAGCAAACTCATTTTGCGAGGATCGCACTGAACAATGGGGCGTTCCTGAATCTGAAACACTTTTATTCAAGAAACACACAATACAGTTTACATTACTCTATTTATTGTTTGTTTGTTATTCTGATTATTTAATTTTTCTGTAGTTTGGTCTAATCTGCCACAGTAATGCAAGTAGATGCATTTCTGTACAAAATAGTTTATAATTATTTATAATTATGTCATGAAAGAGTGACGTTTTATATAAAGTTCCTGGGTTAATCTGTGAAAATAAAATTGTGCCATAACGTCTCAATAGACGTGCAAACAAAATCAGTATGAAGCATCTTTAACCCTTTGATTGCCATTACTGCAAAACTGATTTAATTTTTTTTTTTTTTTATAGTTTTGGAAATGAACAGATCCTATAAGTGCCATCTTTTCATGCCAAGGATAAATGACTTGAAACAGTACTACGTGTTTGTAGTGTAAAAATGATGTATAGAAAAATGCTCTTTTCGGACACTTCAGCATCGAAGTTGTTCACATTTTACTGAGCTGGCACTGAAAGGGTTAATGGCATTTGTTTTATACTTATTTTACACTGTCCTGCAACCTTACTGTTTTAAACATTTCATCTGTAATGTGTTTGCTTTAATCTTTCCAGGTCCACATCTGTCCAGGTCACTGTTAGAGTTAAGCAAGTGAATGGTCACCCACCAGAGTTTAACGTTACCTCTCCACAGGGAACTGGAATTATTGGCTGAATATGCTAACAATATTATAGGCTAACTATAGCTCATGACATCGGGAGACAACTTCAGCAACTCAGAACACTTAGCAATGTTCCAGCATCTCAGAACACTTAGCAATCTTCCAGCATCTCAGAACACTTAGCAATGTTCCAGCATCTCAGAACACTTAGCAATGTTCCAGCATCTCAGAACACTTAGCAATGTTCAAATAAAGAGGACTATGGCCTGACCGCGAACGATTTTGTTTTATTAGGGAGTAATATATTATTATATTCTATACCATTTTACAATTCTTCATAATCTGAACACTTAATAAAAGTTGTAAATTGTAAAATTAGCTGAGTTTTTAGTGATTTCCAGTGCGGGGACGATTGCACATAGTGGATCTAGATTTAGCGAGTGCTATTTCATGCTTTTTTGCTACATCATGCGAGTTCAAAACATGTTAGTGTTGTACTGTATTTTAACATCCAGATGGAAAGGTCTTCCAGAAAGAGGAAGATTTCATCTGATGAAAGTAAACTCCATAAAAATAAAAATAATCATTACAGCAACAACAACAACAAAGAAAAAAAAATCCCAAAACTGAATTTATCAACTCTGAACTGTTGAAGTCAAGAATTGATGCAGGTTATTTGAACATAAACTTTTAATTCCCACTTATTTGTTTTGAGGAGTCGTGGCTGATTTTAGTGAAAGTAAATCACACGGTGTCATGACAAGAAAAAGTTGCATTAAATTTGCTTGAGGCGTTTCGATAGCAATGAACTTAAATTTTTTTCTATAGGTTCTTTATATTCATAATTCACATAAATTCAGCTGTTGAACTAGAGGAGATATTGTCGTCTGTGATTTGATTCTTCAGAAGATTCATTTTATACTGGTTAAAGCCCCAGACATTTAATAGTTTAAGATCTTTTTCATCACTATTCGGTGGACAGTATGACAACACAATGTTAAAGATAACAGCCTTGTGAACTTTTATCATGTTCTAGTGGAATGTTTTTTCATTGCAATGGTTTTTTTTTCACAGGTTGTATAATTGTTTTTACAATAGTGGAGTTAATGTCCACATTGTAATATGTTTGCTTGAGGCGTATAAGGATGTAATGTCTAGTTAGGTAGTGACAAATGCCAAAATACACCTGATCATCTGACAATGATTTGATATTTTGTCTCTCTTTCTCTGTCTGCGCCCCCAACCCCCCCCGCCCCCAATCTCTGTTCGATATCAGTCTCTGTTCCTTGTTATTGGCCATAAAAATACCTGGTTATTAATGAACGTAACAAACAATAATGCTTTCCAGTCCTCCTATTTTTATGTGCACCTCAACAAACCAGTCTGTTTACATGATAAACAAAATTTGAAATACTTTTTTGAAACGGATTTCTTAATGTTTTGTTCAATGTTCAATCATTACATGAACATAAAGCAACTGACAGAACGGGACCAGTCTAAGGTGATAACAAAATATATAACATATACATATTGCCACTCGAAACTGGCGTTGACGGGGCTCATGATATGTACATGAAAGCAATCAAATCACACAAATTATAATATTCTTACATAAAGTGATACAAAGAACTGTATCTTCTCAAAGCAATAATCATAGGAATATACAAACTCTTTACAAGAAATATAGTTACTTCTCCACTCAGTTAGAATTTGTACAGAAAAAAGTTCTGACATCATGTGACAAAGAGAGAAAAACATGCATGTACTGTAATCACATCTTTCAAGATCAAGAGTAAGGGGAAAAAAAACAACAAAACGTTAATGACGCCTTTAGAAAATGAAGCTTTGTAACAATTCTCAGTTTGTCTTGGGCAGGGCCACTGATAAGATAAGATAAGATAAGATAAGATAAATTTCATTCATCCTTGTACAAGGAAATTTGTTTTGATCATTGAATACATAACAATACAGTTACAGAAGCAGAAAGTATGATACATAGCGCGCACACACACATATATACACACACAGTGATAAATTAACTAAATTAACAAAATTAACAGTGCACACAATATGCTTCCCTAACTAAAACACATTGACCTGACACGCAGGACATAATTCAACTGTGCACAGATTACGATCGAGATGACGACATATTGTAACATCCTAGTTGATGATGGAATAAACGATTTAAAGTAGCGCTCAGTTTTAGTTTTCTTTGACAACAGCCTTAAACTTCGTACAGATCTTATATATTCCTTGTTCAGGGGATGTTGGGGGTCATTTATAATAATATTAGCTTTTTTAATACAAGCACCAGTGTACAGCTCATCAAAATATGGCAGATCACAGATACAAATTTTGGATGCTTTTTTAATTAAATTATTGATCTTATTTTTATCTTTTTGTAAGATGTTTCCTCCCCAACAGACAACTCCATACATCAAAACGCTCTGAATAGCCATGGTGTAAAAATATTTCCAGAATGCTTTTGCTAACTTTTAAAAAGCGGAGCTTTCTGAGGAAATACATGCACTGGTTGGCTTTCTTGTATACATATGTTACATGCGCATGCCAGTTAAGCAATGAATCAATAGTAATGCCAAGATATTTGGCCTCTGTGAAAATGTATGGGTGTCCTCTCTTTGGTCAGCCATTATATTGGAATATAATGGTGAAAAATCCACAGTTAAAAACTTGTGAAGAGGCACTGCAGAGGAAATTTTCCATTCTGTGGCAGCAAGAAAATAAACAATTGATCAGTTGACACTGAGATGAATTTATTTCCCATTACGTCAGATTTGAACATTAATTTATCAAACTGGGAAAATATTACTCGTAAACCTCAGATCTACATGTCGGAGTGAAGTCTGATTTTTCCATGTTCGAGTGAATTCTTAGATAAATTTTATAGGTTGAAAGAATACTTAAGTCTATATCTAGATTTTTTATATAATTCACAAATTCTCCACCTTTGAGTGCAAAAGGCTTTTTCACTGGGCCACCCACAGTAACCACATTTTGCATGTGGGTTTCAAATACCGTGGAGGGTGCACCGAAGTTTGGAGTATTTTTTTTTAAAATTGTTTTTGTTTTTGTATTTTTTTGTTTAGTTTCCTTTGTGTCGCTGTCTGCTCGCCGCCGATCCTCCCGCCCCCCACCCGCCCCTTTTTTTTTACAAGAACGAGACCCGTGACGTGAACGCGTTCTGTCGTAAAAATCATGTCGGCCAGCGCTGTCGGCGGATTTAAAACTATTCGACGTGCTCGCGGCTAAAATTAGATACTGTGTCTTGAAGGAATACCCTGCTGCTTGCTACAGCCGAGACAGGTGTAGAGAGGGTAGAACGTGGCGGGTGGGGCAGTAGTAGGGTGTGACCGCTCAGCGCGATTTTTAAGTTAGGTACGGATAAATTCTTAGATTTCAATTTTCGAGTGAATTCTTTGATTTAATCGACATGTCTGTAGAATTCTTTGATTTAATCGACACGTCTGTAGAATTCTTAGATGCATAAGTACGAATAAATTCTTTCATTGTCATGCCCACAAGAGTGTATTGGACAACATTCTGCCCCTAAACAAAATTAATATGATCACAGGAAGTCGTGGTGTCATTTCACAAAAATATTCCCTTTCCCTGTGTATGTCCTCAATGTTTCAGAGGCCTCACCCCCAATATATATACTGTGACTGGTCGAACTGAGGCCCTGATGGTGATCAAGTCACCTTGACAGTGCACCTCAACGAACATGCGTTTCACTCGGTTTTGAAATTCTTTGTATTGTGCTGAGATATATATATATATAAGGCGACTTACTTTGAGGGGTTGTGGCAGAGGCAAGGTAAAGAGGTAATGAATATTGATATTATATTGTAAAGCTATTACCAGGTTTGCATGTGCCTGCGGGCAGGGTTGATCAGTGCGAACACAAGCAGGTGATGGAAAGCGTCTTAGTGCATTGACGAAAGGACGAACTTTTGACTTCTGGAATGAAAGGACAGTTAGCTGCAGGCATCAGCGCCCACGCTGTGAAAGAAACACTGTCTTTATTATGCATCCATGTGATTTGTTTTTTTTTGTTTTTTTTCTGTCTTTGCATTCATCCATTCAGTAAATTCGTTCATCCAAAACAACTCTCGTCATTGAAAATGACAGTACATTAATTTTTTATATACAGAGATCCAATTTTTATGTATGACGGAAAAAAGGATTAGATTTAATAGTGATTGTGTCATTCTGAGGTACAGTCATTAACTTCATGAATGACAATTACAAATTTATGCAGCTGAGAAAAAGACAATAGGAAGAAAATCGTTATTTCATTCAATGACGGACTTTCTTCAAGGGAATAATGATTCTGATAGCTCCGCCATTGTTTAGACAGATTCCAAGAGGATTGCTTGAGTTTAGGCCGAGGTTATTTCGTTGAGTATTAACAGCATCTGATGTCATTTGTCACGGGACAATTAATGAGTGTCACTGCTAGCAAGTTGTCCTCCCTCCGTAGTCACTTGAGCTGGGTTCTTTGGAAGTTTCGCATCTGAACATGGCGCCGTTACGCGGAATACGTATAGTTGTGTTAAACGCCATATTTTACTTTTGTGTTATCAGTTGTCAAACACTGAAAAATGTAGCTCTTCACAAACCTGCCAGACAAAAGGACACATATAGTTACGGATCTGTAACAGCTCATGCAAATCTGGCCGTAGACGGCAATCCAAATCCAGATTTCTCGGGCACCTCATGTACTTATACAGATACAGGCAGGTGAGTTGACATCATTGAATGGTTTGTGGCATCATTTGGTAGGTAAACCTTGTGTGTGTGTAAGGGGAGTGGGGTGGAGAATGGGGTCTGTGGGAAGAAGAAATTGAGATAAAATTATCATTCCAGCACGAACGACCAGTGTGATAGATTGTGTCATTGCCTGATCTGGCAGTAGCTCACGTTTTCAAGGTTAAACTGTGAACGAGGAATGACCCGAGAGACACCTGCTTTGTGGGTAAAACAGACCAACTTTGGTGGAGGCGCCAGACTGGTGGCTCGCCGCCCATGCTGCTAATGAAAATAGCAGTGGACAACCCAACACTGCTGCCTGCAAGAAGAAACTTACTAGTCCTACCAAGTCACTTAGACCAATTACACCCACTTCATAAAAAGTTGAGGCTCTTAGTCTGCAAAGTTTCAAAGAAGAATACATCAGTGAGGGATTTTCAACATGCGCTGCCGATATTCCCTTGGCCTCGTGGCGACCAGAAACACAAAAGGCATCCGTCAGTCGACTGACGAAACCGTGAATTCCACGAAATGCATCAAGTGACTTTTTTTTCAAAAAGTTATGGTAAATACACAGAGACACATTCCTGTTTGACCCCTGGTGTAATTTTTTACTGTAATTAAAGTTGTTGCGTAATAAAGAAATCGTGAATAATCCTCAATCCTTCAAACTGGTCCAATGAAACCATGAATTCAACATGTTGTTGTATTCACGACTTGATCAGACGGCTTTTGTTCATGGGCGACGGGGCACGGTCGTGAAAACCACACCGTCGCTTGTCATGGATGACTGACTGACAATTTAAATAGTCACAGGTGGCCCTTTCCTGTGATCAAAGACGTCCGCCCGATAGGGTGTGGCTTGTTTCATTGTTGTAAGTATTAGCGACGAGACATATGGCTGTGAAAACCATATTGGCGCTTGTCCCCGATGGGAATAATCCGTCTAACAATAGTATTGTTATAACGCGTCTGTTACGGTCATCAAAGACGTCCGTCCGTAAAGGTGTTCCATCATGTAACTTTTCGATTGCTCCTAATTCACATTCATAATTTTATTTTTAATTTGTTGCATTTTCCCCGAGCTCGGACAGACGTACTCGTAGGCAAAGCGTTTTTCGGTTTTTCTAATCAACTGTAACACTGACGCTTTGGACATCACAGATATCCAAGTAAAAGGTGAGTTTGCATTTTTTTTTCTTAAAAAGATTTCAAAAAGTGCTCAATATAGCAACGAATTTAAAAACAAAATCATTGAAAATGTGATGCGAGTATCATATAATGTTCCACCAATTAAACTGTTCATAATTAACCATTAAGTACTGCTCTTGCCAATACAAATTGAAAAAGAAAAAGTTGATATGCACCAAAATAGTAATATGTCTGTCACTGTATGTATGATGTAAGGGTATGCAGTCTCTTCCTATGTGTGTGTGTGTGGGCGTGTGTGTGAATATGCATATGTGTGTGTGTGTTTGTGTGTGAATATGTGTGTGTGTGTGATGTTTCACATGATAGTGTTTCTATTCTCCCCTCTCCTTTCATCTGGGCGAATGACTGTGTAGAGATATATATGAAAACGCAAATGAGAGACACAAGTATAATGAACTTTCTTTGTGTCTATGCTTCCACAGAGCATCATGGAGCCTTACTCACGAGGCAAACGGATCTTAAATTTGGCTTTGAAAAATATAGTCCCACTTCAACCCACGAATCCAAACACCCAGGACAAGGCATACACTGGTTGTCAAAACCAGTTGGTTCATGTTCCTCTGTCAGAATCTGAAGAGTCCACCCTGCTGAAAGATGTCAGCCTTACAGCCTTCAGTGACGTTGCAGACTGTTCCATTACCTCTCTTGATGGCTCCTTCATCAATGCGCTTTCTCTTTCTGTAGTGCATAGCCATCCTTTGGTCACATCTTCTCCAAAGAACAAAGGACATCCCTATAATGAGTCTAAAGCTAGACAAGACCTGGAGTCTCACTTACCAGAAGATGAAGTACCACCACTGCCAGATTCCATTGTCCAACCAGTTCAAGAGACATCGTTGGCAACGTCGTCCAACTCACGTGCTGCCTCTGCCTTGATAGAAAAGGATAATTCAAACCAACCACTTATTGCCGCTACGCCGATTCCAGAAGCTGATTCTGCCTTTCCCTCCTGTGAGGCAGACACAGGGACACCCAATGACCTGCCCATTGATCCCACCATTGCTCCTGTAGTTTCAGAGCCCCAGATTGAGGAACATTCTGTAGTGAATACCTCACAGGCATTCAAAAGGAAGGGACCAGACAACTGGAGGCAAAACGCCAGGAAAAGGCTTCGTGAAAGTGGTCAGGAGTACACGGCAGCTGATGGGACAGTAAAGACTGCTAAAGAACTGAAACGTCATTGTGACTGCCCACCTAAACGGACACAATGCCATGCTTTGACCGAGAACGATCGGTGTTCTGTATTGTACTCATACATGTATACTCTTCCTCTGTTCATTCTACTACAATAACTGCTCCCCTTCTATTATCTTATTCTATTAACACTCCCCTCGCTAATTGCCTGCAGGGCCCTCGCTATTGTCTTCCGTTGTTCTCGCTCTCTCTTGATTCCTTTGTCTTAGTGTCAACCTGCTGTTGTAACCAGTCCCACAATAAACTCGTATCATCATCATCAATACGCCTCCAAAACATTTATCAACATGGTGGCACGCTGGTAAAGTTACAAGACTCCCACTGAATGCAAGAATTCCTTTGAACTGCATGTAAAACCTTGATTTTACATTGCCCATTGTTCGATTGAAGTGAGATTAGCGCAGGTGTCCTCGAACAAAGGAACGTGCTGTCAATTTTTCTCAACCAAGGGAATCTACTCCCGAAATACCAGTCAACAGCAGTGCTCTCCTGTTGTCCGCTCTTGTTTTCGCCTGAACCTCAATTCAAGGGAAACAACCGCTGATAACCTGACAGTTCTCAAGTTTTAAAAGTTACTACCCTGGAATATGGCTGAATCTACACATATTCGTCCATCACCACCTCTTGTCACTACAGAGAATCAAATTGACAATTGGAAACTTTTCAAACAAACCTGGGAGAACTATTCTATTATCACTAAACTCACAGACAAAGATGAAGACTACAAGAAAGCTATGTTTTTACACTGCATTGGTACTGATGTACTGAAGATAGTGAACACATTGACATTTGCTGAGCAGGAAAACAAACTGGAACATATCATTTCCAAACTTGAAACCTACCTCATAGGAGAAGTGAATGAGACCTATGAGAGATATGTGTTCAACCAACGTTCTCAGAAAGAAGGTGAATCTGTGGTCCTTCATAACCTCTCTAAAAACATTAGCAAAAACTTGTAATTTTTGTGGCTGCTTCTCAGAATCTCTTCTGAGAGATAAGATTGTCCTGGGCATTAGAAGTGCCACAACTAGAAAAAAACTGATACAAGAGAGAAACAGGTAACTAAAGAAGTGCATTGACATATGCCGATCGGATGAGATGAGCATCTCGCATCTCAAAGCAATTGATGGACAAGACTCCATGGTCCATAAGCTGTCTAAAAGAAAGCCTCACTTGCCAAAAAGCTCACAGTCACAAAGAACTGCTAACAGTAACAGACCACCTTTGCTTAGGAAAGCAGCAGAAAGTACAACTCGTACGTGCAAGTCCTGTGCTCAAAGACATCCCATGAAGAAAGAACTATGTCCTGCATATGGCCAGACATGCAAGAAGTGCCATCGAAGTAACCACTTCGCTGTAAAATGTCCAGCCAAGACAGCACATGTCCTGCAGGAAGAGCTCTCCTACAGTGAAGAAGAGGATCTTCTCACTTTAACAGACTCCAAGAAAAAAGCCATCTTCATTAACCTTCTTCTTGACAAGAAACCTGTACGCTTTCAAGTCGACTCTGGGGCTTCAGCAAATGTGATAAGTCGCTCCCTTCTCGCAAATGATGTCCAACTACAACCATGTACCACGAAACTCCACACTTATAATGGAGATATTGTGCAAGCTATTGGTAGAATAACAAAAATGGTTACTAACTGTTGCAGAGGACAAAACTATAGAATACAATTACTGGTGGTCAAAGAAAGTCTGACACCGATCATTGGCAAAACAACAAGTGAAAAGATTGGTGTACTGTAAATTACAAGGACTTTGTGCATGTTAATACTGTCAGTGACACAGCAGAATCAATAGTCAAAGAGTACAAAGACGTGTTTAGTAAGACAACTGGGTGTTTCACAACACCAGTACACCTTGCTGTGGTCAAGACTCACACTCCTGTCAACGCAAGATCAGCACGACTTCCTGTGACACTGAAGCCTAAAGCGAAAGCAGAACTTGAAAAATTGGTGTGTGATGGTATAATCTCACCAGTGACTGAACCAATGGATTGGTGCAGCCGTATGGTTTGTGCAACCAAACGATCAGGTGAATTACGCATCTGCTTAGACCCTCGGGAACTCAATAAAGCCCTAAAACGGGAGAAATACCAAATACCAACAGTGGATGAAATTCTGCCAGAGCTCGCTAGTGCAAAATGTTTGTCCAAACTTGATGTCAAATCTGCATTTTGGCACTGTCAGCTCAATGAGGTAGCAAGTCTACTTACAACGTTTGAAACCCCATTTGGACGATACAAGTGGAACAGACTTCCATTTGGCCTCTCTGTCAGTGGAGAAATCTTCCAACTTCTGTTGAACGAAGCACTATCAGGTCTGAAAGGTATCGTCTGTGGCATTGATGACATCATAGTGTTCGGCAAAGGAGAAACACAAGATGATGCCATGCTGAATCACAACACCAATCTGCACAAACTTCTTGAAAGATGTAGACAAAAAAACATCGCCCTCAATAAAGAGAAGCTAGAACTCTGTTGTCGCGAGATACAATTTCTTGGACACAAAATCACTTCTGATGGACTCCAACCTGATCCTGAAAAAACCGAAGCAGTCAAGGACATGGCCCAGCCTACTGATATCAAAGGAGTCCAAAGATTGTGTGGTTTCATCAACTACTTGGCGAAGTTCCTGCCAGGTGCAAATTTCCATTGGGGAAAATCGCAAGAATCTGCGTTCCAGAAAATGAAACAGCTTGTTACTCAGGCACCTGTACTCGCCTATTATCAGATCGACAAACCGTTAACTCTACAATGTGACGCTAGTGAAAAAGGTCTAGGAGCCGACCTCCTACAGTGTGATAAACCAGTCGCATTTGCTTCTCGTGCTCTCACTGCAACTGAACAACGCTATTCTCAAATCGAAAAAGAAATGTTGGCCATTGGTTTTTCTCTCCAGAGATTCCACCAATACACTTTTGGAAAACCTGTAACAGTACACAGTGACCATAAACCTCTTGAAGCAATTGTGAAAAAGCCACTCTCATCTGTCCCTCGTCGTCTGCAAGGCATGCTTCTACGCCTAAATCTGTACGAACTTAATGTGGTTTACAAGAAAGGTTCTGAAATGCACTTAGCTGACACTCTCTCACGTGCTTTTCTTCCTGTCAGGGATGGTCAAGAAGAATTTGAAAAAGTCAACATAACTCAAGAGCTAGCAATTCGACCCGAACACTTGCGGAAGATACAGCTGGCAACGAGAAATGATCCTGACTTAGATCAACTGAAACAGTTAATCTCAACTGGTTGGCCAAATATACGCTCAGAGATTCCAGCCATCCTTCAGCCTTACTATAATTTCAAGCATGAACTTTCTACTCATGATGATCTTATTTTCAAAAACAACCAAGTTGTGGTTCCTCAAACTATGCGGCTAGAAATGAAACAAGCCCTTCACTCTTCTCACAAAGGCATTGATGCTTGTTTACGTAGAGCTCGTGAATCCTTGTTTTGGCCGTAAATGACATCTGAACTTCGACAGCATATGTCTCCAAGTGTGCGTCATGTCAGAAATTCGCTCCACGAAATCAAAAAGAAACACTCATCCCTCATGATATCCTTTCGTTCACTTGGGAAAAAGTGGGCATTGACCTTTTTGAATTTGCAGGAAACAACTACCTTGTCATTTGTGACTATCTTACCAGTTTCTATGAAGTTGAGAAACTTACAAACACAACTGCTGACACGATTGTCAAGAGGCTGAAATATCAATTTGCCATTTACGGCATCCCCTGTTTTCTTGTCAGTGATAATGCTGCACAATTTACATTCAAACAATTCTCACAACAGTATGATTTCACACACATTCGTTCATCTCCTTGTCCAAAGCAACGGCTTAGCTGAAAGTGCCGCCAAAAGAGCCAAAAAACTTGCTTCGAAAATGTCATGACTCTGGATCCGACCCTTTCCTTGCTCTTCTGGAAGAAAGAAACATGCCGGACCGAACTAATCTCAGTCCAGCGCAGAAGTTTTTCAATCGCCGTAGGCGCACTCTCATTCCCATCTCCAAAGAGCAGTTGAAACAAAAATCTGTGTCAAATCAACAACTGCGTACAAGACTTCCGGTTGTGACTGGCTGGTGGCTGTCACGGTTTGATTCGACTGCGAATTTTGTAGCGAAGTGAAGGCTGGAAGGTAAGTAAAGCCTCAAGATTCCGCTAGGATATCAGGTGAGTGCTCCGCTGCCTTCTGGTGTTCTTTTTTTGGAAGACATTCATTGATTTGATCGACGTGGTCCAGTTTCGGGTCTGGACAGTGCCTCTCTTTTTTTCTCCCACGTTTTTTTCAGTGTTGTTTGTCAACAACACAGCCCGGTCACCCACCTCTCCCCCGCTTACCTGAACTGTTTTTTTTTCTTCTGTGTAATGTGCAGAGTTACTTATTGTTCAAGATCGCTTTTTTTTTGCTCAGGTTGACATTACTCACTTGTCCTATAGCCTACTGACTATAACTATAACTCTTGTGTCGCGCTATATTTGCCGTCTTTGTTATTGCCATTATTGTAAGGAAAGGTAGATTGCGATGTCGTCAACTCCACCGGTTTTTTTCCTGGCGAAAGCCTTCCCATTTGACGGAGAGAGGGGCTTGTCCCCTTTCGATGTGTGCTCCTCCGCGGAGAGGGCGTCCGGCGCGGGCGAGACGGTGAGAGCCCAAAGAATTGGCGGTCTATGGCGAATATACACCAAATCGCAAACTGCCAGGGCCACGCTCCTGGCGAAGGGAATTAGTGTGAAAGGGGTGCACATACCCCTCTTTAACCAAAACCCATTTCTACTGAGAGGTGGGGATGGTAAGGAAATCCCTGCCACGAGATTGACGGTGGGGGATATCCCACTGTCATATAGCAATCAGGCTATTGAGACGGCTCTTAATAAACTGGGGGTCAAGAGCCGTTCAAAACTGGAAATGGAAAGGCTGAGAGATCCCCAGGGCAGGCTGACCCCTTGGGTCTCGGGGAGAAGAATAGTTTGGATCAGTCTCCCAGAAAAACCCCTCCCGGCCAGGGTCCAAATGGGTCCATTTTGGGCCTCCCTCTATTACAGGGAAATGAAGGATGAGGTACAGGTCTGTAGGAAGTGCCTTCAAAAAGGGCACACAGCGAGAATGTGCACCAACCAGGAAGTGTGCTTGTTGTGCCATAATCCGGGACACAGAAAAAACCAATGTGAAAATGGACCCCGGGAAACAGACAAGGATGATAAGATAGTGGAAGAAGAGAGAGACAGGCGAAATGAAAATGATGGACTAGAGACGGAAGACGTAACATTGGGGAGCACAATCGCGGAGATGGTAAGTAGCAAACCAAAACCACCTATTGACATCTCAAGAGAAAGCGACGATAGTAGTTATGAAGATGCCGAGGATGAGGAGGAGAGTGAAGATCTTGCTGAAAGAGAAGCGACCGAAGAGAAAGGCCGAGAATGGAGAAGGGACGATGAGGTAATTGATTATCCTCAGAAAGGACAAAGCAAAGAAATGAAAACAAAGAAAAGAGTGAACAGGAAAGAAAAACAAAGAAGAGGAAGTGAAGAGGAGGCAACAATAAACAAAGACAAAGAGGAAAGCGCTGCACAGAAGACTCAGCAAAACAACACGAACTCTCCTATGAACGCACAAACTGATATAAGGGAACAAAACAAAACTGGACAAAGAACCGAGGGAGAGAGAGGAAGGAAGAAGGAAAAATGCACAGAAATAAAGGGGAAGAAAGAAACAAACACTTTACCTTTCTTCCTGAGTAAAGCTCGCTCAGTGAGCACGAAAAGGAGGGTCCCAGATTCGCCTTCGAAAAACACGACGGAGCCGCCCTGACAAAAGATAAGGTGCGACCCTACTTCAACATATTGAGGTTAGTATGCTCAAAAAGGAAAGGGAAAAAACAACAACAAATCATTGACAGAAACAGGCAACACAAACTACTCAACGAAGGAAATGATGTCCAGAACTAAAATATGCACGCTTAACGTGCAGGGCTTGAGGCAACAAAAAAAAACGAAAGGCACTCTTTCGAACCATGAAAATTGAAAAATTTGAAGCGATAGCAATGCAGGAAACGCACCTTCTCGAGGATGATATGGAATTAGTTAAAAAGGAATGGGGAGGAACGATTCATTATTCAGTAGGGACCACCAGAAGTAAAGGAATTATGACCATGTTCGGCAAAACTATTGCAGATGAACAGGTAAAACTTGTATACAAAAACGAAAGAATGATAATCTCCAACATGAACATAGAAAATGAAAATGAGGTCTACTTAATAAATGTTTATGGACCATGTATAGAAAGGGAAAAATGTATATTTTTTGCGCAAGTGAAAAGAATAATTGAAAAATATGTCGACAATGGAAATACCACTCATGTTATATACCTCGGTGATTTCAACACCGTTATGTGCAACAACTAAGATATTGTTTCAGGAGCGAAACATCCGAATAATATCGTTGAATTTCTAAACACACATATAAAAGAACTGTCGCTAACGGATGTGTGGAGGCAACAACATCCAGGAGATCGAACCCATACCTGGAGCCGAGGGAATCCGATCATTGCAAGAAGACTAGATTACGTCTTTGTGGGTGACAACCTCCTCACTTTTGTATCGGAAACTAATATACACAGTTTTGGATTTTCAGATCACAGAGCTTCAATAATTGCGCTTAACTTCCAGTCGTTTAATAGGGGGCCATCCTCATATAAAATGAATACAAGTTTGTTTAAGGACCTCAGCTACGTCAACCTAGTAAATGACACCATACATCGCACGGAAGAAACTTATAAAGATTTGGACCCCCAATTGAGATGGGAAATGATAAAAATTGATGTAAAGGAAGCCAGTTGACAATATAGTCGCCATCTACAAAATGGAAAAAGGGAGAGAAAATCAGATCTGTTCGAATCATTGAATATGCTAGAAACAAAACTCACCCAAGACCCTGAAAGTAAAGAGATTTATGCTCAAATCATGTCTACTAAGAAACAGCTGGAAATAATTCAGATGGATGAGACAAGAGGTGCCCAGATTAGAGCAGGAATAAAATGGATTGAGGAAGGTGAAAAGTCCACAAAGTTCTTTTTAGGTTTAGAAAAAGTGAGATCGAAGAGTAATACTATCCATAAACTTATTAACAATTGTGGTAGCGTTTTAAATAACACTGCTGATATCAATGACCAAATTTGTCAGTTTTACGAAAATTTGTACCGGGAAGAAAAAAGTGAACAACAAATTTTAAATCGAATCAATAATTTCATAAGGGAATTACAAATACCTCGGATATGTGATGTCGGGAGGGAGCAATGCGAAATACAAATTACTGATGTAGAGGTTTTATCTGCTCTGAAGAAAACGAAAAATGGTTCCGCTCCAGGATTAGATGGAATCCCAATGGAATTTTATAAAGTATTCTGGAGCCAAATTAAGAAACCATTAATGAACTCCTATCTCTATAGCTTTCAGAAGGGATGTTTGTCTCCAACCCAGAGAAAGGGAATTATAAGTCTTTTGCACAAAGGGAAAGGTCTAAGTAGAAATGATTTAGGAAACTGGCGCCCAATATCGCTTACAAACTCGGATTATAAAATAATAGCAAAAACTTTGGCATTGAGACTAGACAAAGTCCTGCATAACATAATCAGCGAAGAAGCATAGTAACTATGTTACGAGAATTAGATGATATCATCGAAAATCAAAAGCAAAGGAAAGTAGGAAGCGTCTTATTATCTCTCGATTTCCAAAAAGCTTTCGAGACTATATCGACAAGCCTGGTTACGGAATCCTTTAGAATGTTTGATTTCGGAAGTTATTTTCGTCACTGGATTTCCATATTAATGAAAGATCGAGTGGCTATCATCAGGAATGGGGGATTCTTTAGCAGAGATTTTAAAATTGAGAGAGGGGTACGGCAGGGTTGCCCAATTTCTCCACTAATCTTTGTGGTTGCTGTTGAAATTTTGGCCCTTAAAATTAAACAAGAAAGAAAGATTGGAGGAATTACACTACCGGACACAGCGAGCCAGGTAAAAATTAAACAATATGCCGACGACACAACACTTTTTTTGAAAGACTTAATTGACTACAGAGAAATTCTGGCTAAAATAAAAGAATTTACTGAACTCTCAGGCCTGGCATTAAATAAAGAAAAGTCGCTTGCGATGACCATGGGAAAAGAAAGAATTCAGTGGGCTGAAGAACTAGACATAAAAGTGGTTGACAAACTGAAAATTTTAGGTATAACTTTCAGCTCGAAGTCTCCAGCAATGGAGACGGAGGAAAACTGGAATAAGAAAATAGAAACTACAGAAAAAATACTGTCCTTGTGGGCTAGAAGAGATCTATCTATAATTGGAAAAATACATATAGTGAAAACATTTGGTCTAAGTCAATTTATGTATGTAATGCAGAGCATTGGGCTTCCTTTGCATATTCTGAACAAAATAAATAAGTTATTTTTTAAATTTATATGGAAAAGACGACTTACGAACACCAGGGCGTTTGAAAAAGTAAATAGAGTTACGATGTGTAGTTCATATGAAAAAGGCGGGATGAATATGGCAAATATAATTCGTAAGCAAATTTCTATTCTTCTTCAATGGGGAGAAAATTTAATTCATGGTGAAAGTCAACCTTGGGAAATTATTCCTTTGCAATGTCTCGTTCCAGTTGGAGGCATCGCTGCCTTTGAAAGTAACATTGCGAGTAAAGAATTCAAAGGTCTAGAAAAGGTTAAAATACTATTCTGGAGACGAGTTTTGAAGACATGGATTGATCATAATCATATCCCAGAGACCGGAAATGTATTATCAGTAAATGAAACACTGTCTAACAACAAAAATATAAAGTATAAGAATAGCATACTTCTCTTACCAAACTGTATACAGAGAAATATTGTCTATGTTAAAGATGTATGTAATAATAACACCATAATTTCCTTTTTCGACTTTATAGGGAAATACGGGGCCTTTCCTGGTGCCCAGCTAGAATACAATGTATTGTACAACGCTCTTTATAAGAAGCCATTGCTGCAGGAGGATAGACCAGGGGCATTGAAATCTATCAAATTCAGAGGGGAAATCATAGGTAATATAGGAAGGAAAGGATTTGAAAAAACGATTAGAGTCGAGAGACAATCTTATGCAATTAATTTCTGGAAACAAAAGCTGAAAATAGAGATAAGAGAAACACACTGGAAAATTGCATTTAACTGCACCACAGAAACAAGGTTAAGAGTATTGCAATGGAAAATACTGAATAACATTTATCCAACAAGTATACTATTAAAAAAGATGGGAATACAAGAGTCAATTTTATGCCCAAGGTGTAAAGCGGTAGATTTTTTAGAACACTTTTTCTATGATTGCCCAACAGTCCAGCCACTCTGGAAAGAAATCGAAAACCGAATAACAGCAGAAACAGGTAAGAGAATTGTTTTAGATAAATGTTCCGTTTTATTGGGACTGCCGTCGCACGGCAAATTTAACAAGAAATCTCTGAATGAAATTAATCATGCAATATTGATAGGGAAAATGGTAATTTCGAAATACAACTATGGTAAGAGAGGCAAAATGACAGACGTGTTTAACACAGAGGCCAAGTTTAGGAAACTATGGGAGTAAGCAAGGAAGTCATGGAGGAAGGAACGCAAAGAAGGTGAGTCAGGTAAGAATATTACTCCTTTTCACAGGGCAGGGACTTTTTAGAAACCTAAGGTACCCTTAATAACTGCAGAGGGTTAGGAAGCTAACAGTAGTACTAATAGCAATAACATCTGCTAAATAGCATACTCATGAAATGTCATTTTGCCGTAACTCGTTAAGTTTGAGCGTTTGGCTGTCGGATCGCCCCAGGGAAAGCACCCACATACATTACGATTTGTATTAACTACAATACGTATACGATAGCGTCATTGTAACTGCTGGAGGTCACGGGGTGTTTTTTTTTGGCAGGTTTTTACACCCTAAGACGCCCAACAGATAGGTGGTGAGGCTCGATGTGGGGCAGTCTCGGTGTGCCATAATCAAATTTACAACTCTCCCTTTTCAACTGCTAAAATTCATTACGAAGATTTTATTCCCCTCAGATGATCTATTTGTTAATTACCTCCTCCTCTTTGTCCATGCCACTGCTGCACTTTGTCTCATTCAGTTAGGAATTGGTTAGGACATTAACAGAACTAACTCAAACAGCCACTATAGAGCGGACCTCTGCAGTTTAGAGACTTTTATTATTATTGTGGCATCAGGAATAACAATGGACGCTTCTTTTGATGAAGCGGGAAAGTGGGAAGAGCTCACCCCTAGGTTCTGTATAGACCAGGGGCAAGTAGAAAATTAAAAAAGAAACATTTTCAGTAACAGATCTCATTTCTTTTTTGTTTCTCTTACAGCAACTAAAACATTTGAAAAAAAAAAATCGAACTAACAGGATATCACAACACTGATAGTATTGTCTGAACATAATCATATTTAACAAGTTAGACTGACTCACTAATGGGGTACCAAAAAAAAAAAAATGTGTAGTGAGCTCGGGAAAAAAAAACAAAACAACTGCGTACAAGAAAACAAGCACATCAAAAGAAACAGAAACAATATTATGATCGCCACGCAAAAGACATGTCATCCTTTCAACCTGGTGATCGCGTTATGATTCAACCAACTCTCACCGGAGATAAAACAGGGAAACCTGGCCAAGTAACCGAAGTCATGGACAAACGTCGATATCGCGTTGAAACAGCACAAGGACAAATCACTCGTAACAGAATCCATCTTCGCACTGGTCAACAAACACCATCTGATGATTGCCTGCAAGGTTCACTCCTGAAACTGAGACAGCAACCCCAACTGAACCAGATCCACCTCAGCATTCTCCTCCATCATCTCCGTCACCATCGAGAATACCTATACGAACAAGTAGAAGCGGTCGTGAAATAAAGACCCCAAACAGATATAAAACTGATTGAACTTTTCAAATTATGAACAATCTGTTAATCTGACAATACTTATTAGAACTTAGTTTAGTAACATTAGTTAAACGATTTATGTATTGTCATATCTGTAGTCCACGTGTATCCGTACAGTACAAAGTATCTCGTTTGTAATTTGTCACATACATATATATATGTTTCAGAAAAAATTATCTCCTTGTATCTTTATCCGTTGTTCTTTTTTTGACCCTCTAACACTCTAGCCTCTGCTCTAAAGGAAAAGGGATGTTCTGTATTGTACTCATACATGTATACTCTTCCTCTGTTCATTCTACTACAATAACTGCTCCCCTTCTATTATCTTATTCTATTAACACTCCCCTCGCTAATTGCCTGCAGCGCCCTCGCTATTGTCTTCCGTTGTTCTCGCTCTCTCTTGATTCCTTTGTCTTAGTGTCAACCTGCTGTTGTAACCAGTCGAACAATAAACTCCTATCATCATCATCAATACGCCTCCAAAACATTTATCAACAATCGGAAAAAGATTTTTGATTATGTGTGGAGCCTTACATGGGACATGCGCAAGTCGTACCTAAAGAGACTGTTGGAAAAAAAAACAGCCGGCACGGAGGTACTCCAAAGGTGAAACAGCAAGCCGCAAATCCTTCACCTGGATCTACAATTTGAAGAAAGATGACCAGAACATTCGCGTCTGCAGAGTTATGTTCCTCAACACAACAGGCTTGACGCAACACTTCGTGCAGAGCGTCAATGAAGAACCAGTAACCCACGTCAAACCCAGAAATTCGCATTATTCGAGAGGAGAACAAGCAAAACAGTTTATGGGCGACTTTCTGGACACTTTACCAAAGTTGCCTTCACATTATTTCCGCCAGACATCGGGGAAGCAGTACCTGGAGCCATGCTTTCGTAGCCTTGCTGATCTCCATCGCTGCTGCGAACAGGCCTGCTCTGCAAAGGGGGGACATGCTTTGGCTGTCAAAGCTTTAAAGGAAATGTTGGAGGCCAAAAATGTTTCGATCTTCAAGCCCAAGAAAGATCGCTGTGACCTATGCATGAGCTTTGAATCTGGAAATGTTGGCAAAGAGGAATGGGAGGCACACATGTCTGCCAAAAAGAGAGCCGAGAAAAAAAAGGTCTGTGACAAAGACTTAGCTTTGAAAGATGAAAACATTGCCGTTATCTGTCTGAATCTTCAAGGTGTTTTGTTGGCGCCTGCTATAAATGCGTCTTCCTCTTACTTTAAGACGAAGTTGTCTGTACACAACTTTACGATCTTCAACATGGCTACTCATAATGCTGTATGCTATGTTTGGCACGAGGCTGAAGGTGGTCTCAGCGCAAATGAGTTTACAACCTGCATGGTGGATTACTTGTCCACACCTGTGCTCATCTATACAAAAAAAATGTAAGAAAACCCCTTTGTTCCCTATGGACTCAAAAACTACTGGACGTATTGAACTGAAATTTGGCACACACAATTGTACGATACTGACCAGTGTTCCTATGTACATAGGCATAGAGAAGCTTATGGGATTCGTGAGTTATTCCAATAATGCGATAAGAATGGAACAGTAAATTTGCGAGAGCGTTTGATCCGAATTGTACGTTCGTTAACCTATGACCTCTTTCTTTGTTAATCGCTTTTCCACTTCCGGCCCCGGAATTCGATTCATAATCACAGTAGTGTCTGTGAGAGCTAGATCTAGCATGCACTGATGCAGCATGCCCCCTAAAAAACGTACTATCGGTAGGCATACAAGTCTCAAATCGCTGTAGTTTTTTTTTATTGGAAATTTATTGTTTCGCCATCATTCAGATCTATTTCGAGTCATGGTTCGCCATTTTAAGGTTTCGTTATCATTACCTGCGATGTGTTCACTATCAAACACACTAACCCGTGCGCAAATCATGCAGTTGTACGGGATGCGCAGGGTGTCAACTCACAAAGGCAGAGCAGTAAGACTTATTTAAAAACAAACAAACAAAAATAAAATAAACAAATAGGAACAGGCCAGACGAAGCAGGTCCATAATAACCACCCAGAACTGAAACCAATATTCAAACCGATTTATCCCCGGCAGGGCCGGGGACCTCAGCTATCTTCAAAAAGTGATCATGTACAGCGATGGGTGCGTGTACCAAAACAAGAATTCAACCCTGTCCAGTGCTCTCAGTGTTTTTTCTGCCAAAAACGATGTTGAAATTGAACACAAGTATTTAGTGAAGGGCCACACACACATGGAAATGGACAGCATGCACAGTGTAATTGAACGCAGGCTTAAGAACACACAGATCTTTGGTCCAATGGACTATTTCACTATCGTCCGGACCGCTCGGATTACTCCAAGGCCATATGTAGTGAAAGTTAGACCATGCATTCTTTCGGGACTATGAACAAGTTGTCAGCCAGAAGTCGATCAGACCAGGACGGGCAAAGGGAGACCCAACAGTGAATGACATCCGCTCCCTTCGATACACCCCTAAAGGAGAAATTCTATACAAACTGACATTTGATCAGGAATGGGAGTTGTTGCCCAAAACAAGGGGTCAAACCGAAGGTGTCAGAGAAGCACCTAGGCTCTACACTTCCAGACGCAAAATCGCTAAAAGGAAGTATGATGACCTACAAAGTCTGAAATCTGCAGTACCCAAAGACTACCATGACTTTTACAACAACCTTTTACATCATTAACGCACGTTTTGTCACAAAGAGGAAAGTGAAGTAGCTTAAACAACTTTAAAAATGCTATGTTTGATCAGCATGTTTGGTGGGTAGAAATCGTTAACGGTACTCACGTTCTTCTATTCCCATATTTTTATGGTTTATGTACTTTGTTAGAGTGTGTGTGTGTGTGTAATAGAGAGAGGAGAGAGAGAGAGGGCGGGGGCGGGGAGATGGAGAGAGAGAGGGCGGGGGCGGGGAGATGGAGAGAGGGAGAGAGAGGGAGCGAGAGAGGAGTGTGTGTGTCTGTGTGTGAGAGAGAGTGAGTGAGTGAATGAATGAGTGCGTGTGTACAATTTAGTGTTTTCCAAGTTTTAATGATTCCATTTTCCACATTATTTGGCCCACAATAAAGCGGATTTAGTAATTTATTTCTTGAAAAACTACGTTTTTGTGTTTTTTTTTTTTTTTTGCTATTTAAAAAAATAGAAGTGTTACCCTCTTTGTTATGTGTCTCGTTATGTATGTAAAAGAAAACTGCTGTCTTATGCCAGTATTGCTGAAAAGCCAACTGACGATCATATATTATTATCGTGAATCCAACAGACCATAGGCCGATTTTCGTCTGATGAAAACGTGAATTCCACCACTTGGGGAATTCACGACGTCATCAGCCGGATTTTGATGTGATGAAATCGTTAATCCCACATTTCTCAAAAACTGTTACAATATTCAATAAAAATGTATGTATAGAGGGTGTATTAAATCGAAACAAACAACTTATAATCGTTTTTTGCTCAATTATAGCGCGAGGAGAATGTTTAAACGTTTTTTGGTCTCTCCTGAAAAAATTGTCTAATATGGGATTCACGGTTTCATCAGCCGGTCGACGCATACTCTTCTTTCCTCAACAAATGGAAAAGGTTCGCTGTTAGCAAAGAAGTGGATCCCATTTCGCCACCTTCAACAGAAGCTTTGAATTTCCTAGCAGAATTATGTGAAGAAGGTTGTTCATATTCTTGCATATGTGTAGCGAGATCAGCGTTATCTAGTATATTAAAGATTGAAGGACGCTCTGAAACGTTTTGTGACACTCCTTGTGTAAAGAGATTTATGAAAGGAGTGTTCGAAATCAGGCTGCCACTGCCTTTGAACAGCAAATGTGGAACTTGGGACCCATCTCATGTATTAACATTTGTAGAATCCTGGTTCCCCCACAATGGTTTGAATTTAAAGGAATTGCCATACACACTTGTGATCTTGTTAGTTCTCTTATCTGGCCAAAGATACCAAACTATCCATTGTCTGCAGGTTGACAACATGAAACTCACAAATAAAAAGTGTATATTTTTTATTTCATCTTTGCTAAAACATTCGAGGAAAGGCTCTCACCAGAAACCACTTGGATTTCTTGCTTTCGAGGGTAATCCAAATCTATGCATTATTGAAGTTCTACATGAATACATGAAAAGAACAACCCTATCGGAATAGCCTTGCAAACAAGAAAATTGCTTCTCAGCTACCAAAAACCTTACAAGCCTATAAGCAAAGATACTTTGTCAAGGTGGATAAAAGCAGTTTTAAGTCTGACAGGTATTGACACCTCTACATTTACTGCCCATAGTACTCGGTCAGTGAGTACCTCTGCAGTTTCACATGCAGGGATTTCAGTTTCTATCATTTTAGAAGCCGCAGAATGTTCTCAGGAATGTACGTTTTTACGCTTTTATAATAAACGGATCAATAGTAATTTTGGTCAGAGCCTTTTATCTTTTTACATGGCAGACAATATAAGGAATAAGCTGTTCACTTACAGTAAACTATATATACGTGTCTCTTATCTTATTTCTATATATTCAACATACCCTGTACTATACCATATTTTCCTGCAATAAGCAATTTTCCATTAACAATATACTGCAAGTATCTACGTATTTATTGAATATATAGCATTCTGTATGCATCATGCGTCATACTGATTTCATATTTACATGTGTACTCAAATTTTGTTATAACGTAAATAAAGTTTTAAAAAAAATTCTGGATTTACGCTCAGTCTCAGCTCTAAAGTCTCATATTACCGACGGCGTGATTGTCGTCACAGGAGATGAAATTAAAGAAACAAGCGAGGCTTACCTGTAGGGTGATGCTTGTTTCTGACTCCGTCGATTGTGTCGTCAGGAGCGGAGTGGTAAGATGCCCTCCCAACCCGTCACTAGTTTGATTATTCGGATAAAATATCACGACTATTAATGGAGTAGAACAGTTATGTCATAACAGTAGATTTTGTTCTGGGACATTCGCTCTAAAGAGTGACTGTCGGCGGAAGGTAGCGTTTCACATCTTACCACTCCGTTCCTGACGACACAGTCGACGCCAAATCAGAAACAAGCATCACCTTACAGGTAAGCCTCGCTTGTTTCTTTAATTATGCCTCACACTAATACAGCAGATACTGCTCATACCTCGGCTGTGTATGACTGTGAAGTATAGTTTAAAGGCAGCATCTCCACCAGCCTTGGTCTGTTTCATCCCGTAGTGGACTTGTCCACAGCATCCGCTCCGCCATTTTTACAAAAAAAAAGTTGACGTAGGAAAAAGTAAAACACTCATTACCTCTATAGCGATGAGGAGCGGAGCGGAAAGGACGTGTTGGACAATTATACAGAAGCAAAGAAAATTTTACTCTTTCATACGTTATTTTCCGTAAAAATAGCGGAGCGAAGTGGATGCTGTGGACAAGACCAGTAATGCCCAGTTTCGTGTTGGATCATGGACACCACTGCCATCGGGGCCGAGAATGCTGGAAATTTTGGTGGTTGGTCGTAGTCAAGTGTTCGCTGTCCCGTAAATCTCTTCTGGATCATACATTGGAAGTTCCCCAATGTTTTGGAAGAGGATTTCGATGATTCATAATGAAATTCTCTCCAGTCCCCTTTCACTGACAAATTCATGAATAAGATCTAGAGCACTGTTTCTCCAGGAAGGGCACACGACCCACCGGTGGGGCTTGGCAATATTGTAATGTTTTGATGGACTTCAGACTGGAGCGTAGAGATTTTAGATAGAAATCATAATTTCATACTGAATTTTGTTTGTTTATGTCGTGTTGTTTCCTTGTTTAGCTTGGGGATTAAAGCATTGACCTTAACAGATGCAGGACTTTCATATTTTTAAAATATTTTTTTGTATATATTGTAACTAATTTTGTCCGATTATGATGAGGAGCACATTCTATTTTTTCAATTGGAGGGGAATGTGGGGCAATTTAAGGTTCAGAAGCACTGATCTAGAGCCTCCGCCATAAGCTGAGACCACGAAGAAACCCTGAGGATGTCAAGAAGATATTGGTGAAACAAATGGTTTAATGTTGTTTAAATGAGCTTAAAATTTGTTCATATATGCACCTCCTGCGTATTCACGTAGCTGTCGAATGTCAGAGCAACCAAGTGAACGGTATTTGAGATGTGCTACTGTTTGGGGTGGCAATTAAATTTTTGCTGGTGCCTTGCAATGGTGACACACTATCTATCGGGGTTACAATTTCCACCTCTGCGGCACTGTTATCTGATACTGAATGCTCTTCCTGTAGATGATTTATTGCTCACGCCCTCTCTTGTCTTGCACCATTTCAGCATTTCAGTGTCACACTTTGTGATGATGCTCTCGTTTCTTTTATTCTAGTGACACTTGGTGGATGGTAGATCTGTTGGGAGACTTTCGGGTACACGCCATCACACTGACCAATAAGTGGACTTACAGTGGACGCTTACGTCAATTTTTTGTCTACGTGTCACAAGGCAACCCACTGAAGGACCCAGGATTTCCGGCCAACATATCCGGTGATCTTTGTTTCTACCGTGACCCACAGCTCGGCCAGGGTGAAACTAAGACAATCCCATGTAAAACAGCATTAACTGGCAGATATGTCCTTGTGTATAAACCAGCTGCTGACAGGTTAACCCTTTGTGAAGTGCAGGTGCTCGCAACATCCACCATGTCATTGAACTTTCAACATTTTGATAACACTAAGGTTTTGAAACCACCATTCAAGAGAGTTAATCAAGTCAAGAGTAAGATCAAGTGTGTCAATGCGTGTCTTGAACCCTCTTCCAGGGAAACAGGGACAGCTGTGCAGTATCAAGAGAGTAGTGGGAAATGTGAATGTATTCAGATCAGCGGACTGGAAACTCCCGTACCACAGACACAATACAATCAAGCTGGACTCTCTACATGGCTAGAAATAACGAATGACATTTAATCTGACATATTTTAACTTTGATGTTTCGTTCTTTCTCAGCAACCTTTATATTCTTATTGGGGTTGGTGCTGCTGCTACCAATCACGATGAGGCAGACATTTTGTAGTATTATGCTGAACAATATAAAATAAAGTCTGTTACCGGTAGACATCCATTTGCACCCAAGAAATAAAACTGGGTGAATTTAGACGGGGATTACTGTTGAATTCGTGCTCTCGGTTCTGTTCACGAATCTATATAAAAAAAAACAGCAAGGAAAAAAAATTCACTACTGCGAGGAAGAAATGCCCAGACCTAAAAAAATTACACGTGAAAGATAGTTCTTTTTGCTACTATGTCTATTCCTTTGACATGAAAGCGAAGTATCGTAATTTTGTACTAAATGAAAATAGGCCTAAAACTATCGAATAATGCTTTCTCCTCAGCAATGATGGCCTCCCTCCTGCCTTTGTTTTGTTTCGTCTTTAAACTTCCGGTTGCCTTTCAAAGTTTGAAGGCATGGATTTCTGTGCCGTCTGCCTTATGAACGGGCCATGCGGGTGTTACTGTGCCAGTTGAAAGTTGTTTTCTATCTAGATCTACATAATCTGTGTGCCGACTGAGTAACTGGATCTAGATCTACATGCCTCCTAAATTACGTAGAAGGACATGCCTCCTAAAGATAATTTATTGCGACCCGTTCTTGAACGGGTCCTTACACTAGTATGACAACAAAATATCCGTATGCTCTTCACTTGGATGTGAAATCTAATGTTCAAATCTTTCTAGTCCGTAGTGGATGAGTATCAGTTCATTAAATCGTATTCGGGGAAGGCGTCGACAGACACCAAACATCCCGAAACGACAATCACTTTCATGTGAGGAAAAAAACTCGGCTGGTCTTGCAACTCTTGGCGGTGTGTTAAGGGATTAAGTTAGATAAGATAATTTTACTTTATTATTTGTGTTTCTGTCTTCTAGACTTTGCTGTGTCTCTCTCGAGAGCTCTGAAGAACAATAATAAACACTTTTGAGCTGTCACTCCTTAGAAACGTTATTTGTCAGTCCGTCGTAATGTCACCCTTTGAGCTGTCATTCCTTTGAGGTACCTTTTCATTTCCCTGTGTGTCATCCTTTAAACCGTTTTTGTTACACCTTGGTTATGTCACTCCTTTGAACAGCACCGCTCTTCCTCTTAAATTCAGTATTTACTATGGTTATTTCACCTCGGTAGTAAATTGAGAGAGTAAAACGTTCATTGCGACTAAAATTTCGGCCATAAACATTAATCTATTCATCATTAATATTAAGGATATTTGGTGAGTACAGCTTTGATTGCGTAAATTAAATGAACTGACTGTATGTTGTTTTGAAACTGAATGTTTTAAAGAGATTAAAACTGGTGGGATGAAGGAGGGATGAAGGCAAACAGAAAAGGCACGCCTGAAACACGGCAAATTGCCACCAGAAGGATAGAGCACACTCTTACCAACTCCATAAACACTCACACATACACACACACAAAAAAAAAAATGATTAAAAAAAAAAGTCTTGTCTTTTCCCTTACTTTTTGCCCCAATTCAAAACGACCTTTCTCGGGGCCAAAACAGCTCTTTTCCAGGCTAAAAAGAGAGAGAGAGAGAGAGAGAGAGAGAGAGAGAGGGAGAGAGAGAGAGAGACAGAGAGAGAGAGAGAGGCAAATAGGCAAAAAACAACAACAACAACAACAACAACAAAAAACGTTCTATTAATTTTGCTTGTCCGTACTGGGATGGACAGACGGACACAAGAAAAATGAAAGAACTTCGTTCTTCCTCCAGTCCTACTGTTACTGCGACTTACCGCTTTTCGGTTTCCATTTAACGTAAAAAGGCCAGAAAGGAAATAAAAAAACAGCAGCAGCAACAAAATACAAAGGCCAAAGCCATAGTGAATCTCTGAAAACAAAGCTCTTTCTCCTCTCCAATAGAAACGTTCATCCATAGATCGATAGAGTTCAAAGTGAGAACGTCTGATAGTCGTTACACAGCGTAGCTAATTTACATTCTTTGAAAATTCATAGAAATCTTAAATGGCAACCATAACAACAATTTTTGCGTCACCCTTTTTTCTACACACCATCCGTGTAGTTAAACTGGTCTTTGTAATTGTAATTTATATTTCATGCTTCGCCCATAGCATACTTTGCTGTGTCAGAACACAACAAAACACCCCGTTCGATTCAATCCGGAGTTCACAGGATTAATCAACCGTTTCTCCATTGATAACAAGGACATTAATCACCAGGGTTTAGGTGCCTTGCACGGGTACGGGAAAACTGAGCCGGATTTTTAATCCTATTGTTCAAAACTTCAAAGGTAGCTCGTAAAGGCTGTTGGAAGACTGAGCCGGTTTTTGGCATATCGATACTTAATTTTTCTAACGACCAGTCAACCTCTTCCGTTCGCCACTTATCGAGACTGTTTCTTTGCTTTTGTTTTCTGGTGAATTTTGTAAGAATTAAATGCATGTAATTATAACAGCTGATTGAAACGGTCTTGATACGTGTTGCCTCCTGCTCACCACGGGGGGGGGGGGGGGGGGGTGGAAGTCGGATTTTGAGCAGGATAAATTTTATATATTGAGAGCTGTTAAAGTCATGATAAAAATTGTTAAAAAATATTAAAAGGGGCCTCACAACTTGGCGGGTAGCATCTTGAGAGCCATTTTGTGCACAAACTCTGCCTGGGACAGCCTTTGCTCATTGTAGTCAGTAATGAGGGTCTCCCTAATTCTCTCACGCTCACGCAAGCTTCTCACAGGAACATTGTGGTACTGATAAGATGATCTGACCTTTATGCCAGTTCGTAGCTGTTCTTCTGCGAGTTTTTCAATGAACAGAAATAGGTTTGGATGCGGCGATGTAAAGTGGGTTGCAAAATGTTTATGGAAACGTTCGCATGCATTGGTCGTTCTGACGGAACTTTCAAGACAAGCCCACAAGCTGGGCGGGTACCTGGCAGTTGAAGAAATGTAGTTGTCAAAAACATAGTCTGAAAACATTGTGAGTTTGTCGTCATCCTGGTCTATCATGTTTATACAGTCCAATGACTTTAGGGTTGGTACATCAGGCTAATCGATCTAAAGTTCGAAAACAACATAGTCGATATGTACAACAAAAAACCGGCTGAGTTTTCCAACAGGGGTCGGCGGCTTATTGCGCAATGCATTGCACAACAGGTGAAAAATCGGCTCAGTCTTCGGCACCCCCCTTGCACAGCTATGTTATGTAAATGTTTCCAACAAAAGGTCATGATGGCTGCCCTGTTTGTTCCTGTGCTTAAAGTGTCGTGTTCAAGTAAAGAAACAATAGTACCTTTATATCAGTTATTTAAATACAGACATAGTTTCCCTTGTCAACGAACAGGTGCGGCGAAGTATAAAAACCAAAGAATTAAACCAAAAAAGTTCGTGTTTTTTTTTGTTGTTGTATTGAATCATCTCTTGCAGTGCATGATTACTTTCCTTTTTTATACTTCTCGAACCAGAATGGAAGGTCTGAAGAGATAACGTGGTCAGCCAAGCCTGTGACGTGTCTCTGTTCCCTACAAGTCCTGCGCACAAGTCGTGCGGACCCTAGGACAGAGAATCAGAATTGTTGCAAGATCATGACTGAGCAGTAGTCTGTTCATTTGGAAAATATAAAGGGGGTGGGGCAAGGAAAGCAGAGGGAGAAGGGTGGGGAGGAGGAGGAAAGAAGGGGAACGGGAGGAAAGAGGGAAGAGAGGAGGAGAGGTGTGGAGGGATAAGGCATGACGAGGGAAAGGAGAGGAGGGGAGGGTAATTGGAGGAGACTTGGGAATACGGGGAGGGGAGGGAGAGGGGAAAAAGACGAAGAGTAGGAGAAAGCGGAGACGAAGAGAAGGTGAAGGGTTGAGGAAAGGAAGGTACGGGGAGCAATTAGTCCAATTAGCTTACACCCGGCCCTGATCATAAGTGGTCTTGTCTACAGCATCCGCTCAGCTCCCTTGTTTAACAGAAAATGTCGTATGAAAAAGTTAAACACTCTTTGCTTCTGTATACTTGTCCACAGCATCCGTCCTTCTCTGCTTTTCACCGCTATAGAGGCAGAGAGTGTTTTACCTTTTCATACGTCATTTCCCGTAAAATAGCGGAGCGGAGCGGATGCCGTGGACAAGACCAGTAACTACAGTCACCACCGCCATCATCATCACTGGCACTACTACCACTTTAAAATTCTAACTATTTCAAAACCGTAAAAAAACAATTCTGTCTACGTGTGTCTTCATTTACATTAATGCTCTGTTTTAGTCTGGAACTTTGAATTTGAGTTTGGAGTTTTTTTTGATTGAACTGAGTTACACGCTACACACTATTTCGACACACCTTCTCCATTGTGTCAACTGGTTGGTGATGTCACCACACTGAGTTTAAATGAGGCATCGCGGACCAGCTGACCGAAATCTCATTGAAACTCAGTGTAGTGACGTCACCATCAGCCTCTTGCCGCCCACCAAGGTCAGTGCCCGCCGGGGATTAGGGACAGCCAACGGCCATAGGTACTATGGCATTCGCGATTTGCAAAGAGCAGCTCGTATTTGAGGGAAACGTCATGTCAATAAACTTGTCAATAGAATGTTTAAACATTAACACAGAAATAACAAAAACATCCACAGACAAAGACAGGAAATGGTGTGGGTCTGTGGACGAAAGCAATGGTAGTAGAAATGATGTATTCGAGTGTGAACTCGTGTTCAAACTGAGCGAGAAGAAAATAAGGAAAGAATAAAAAAACAACTAAATAAATCATTTCTGGAGTTTTCAGTATTTCAGTTGATGTTTTCTTGCACTTGATCCACACGGGAATTAGTCTGAACGTGAGAGGAAGAACCGACTTTCTTTAAGGCAATAGAATTCTGAAAGCTGCGGCATTGTTTAGACAGATCCCAAGAGGATTGCATGAGTAGAGGCCGAAGTTATTTCTTTGAGTATTAACAGGATCTGATGCCATTTGCCACGGGATAATTAATGGCTGTTACGGTAAGTTGTCCTCCCTCCGTAGTCACTTGAGCTGAGTTCTTGGGAAGCCTCGCGTTTGGACCATGGCGCAATTACGCGGAATAATTGTAGTTGTCTTAAATACTATATTTTATTTTTGTGTTATCAGTTGTCAAACACTGAAAAATGTAGCTCTTCACAAGCCTACCAGACAAAAGGACACATTGATTTACGGATCTATAACGGCTTATTCTCATCTGGCCGTAGACGGCAATCCAAATTCCGATTTCTCGAAAGGCTCATGTACTCATACAACTTCAAGCAGGTGAGTAGACATCGTTGACTTTCATGAAATGGTTTGTAGCATCATTTGGTTGGTAAAAGTTCTTTGTTGTTGTTGTTGTTGACGGGTGAATGGGATCTATAGGAAGAAGGAATTGAGTCATAGTCTGAAAAAAGTGATCTAAGCATGGGGTCACATAGTTTATCATTCCAGCACGAACGAGCAGTGTGATATATACTGTGCCGCTACCTGATCTGGTAGTAGCTCACGTTTTCATGGTTAAATTGTGTGTGAACGATGAACTGTGAACGGCGAATGACCCGAGTGACGACTGCTTCGTGGGTCCAACAGAACAATTTTGGTGAGGGGGCCAGACTGGTGGCTCGCCGCCCATACATTATGCATCACACTAATACACTAGACACAGCTCACACCTCGGCTGTGTATGGCTGATGTATAGTTTATGGGCGGCATCTCCAACAGCCTTGGTCCGTTTCACCCCTTAGTGGTCTTGTCCACAGCCTCCGCTCCGCCATTTTTACCCCAAAAAAAATGACGTATGAAAAAGTAAAACACTCTTTGCTTCTATAGTGGTGAGGAGCAGAGCGGAAAGGACGCGGTGGACAAGTATAAAGCGGCAAAGAAAGTTTTACTCTTTCATACGTTATTTTCCGTAAAAGCAGCTGGGGCGAAGGGGATGCTGTGGACAAGACGACTAATGCCCAGTTTCGTGTTGGATCATGGAAACTACTGCCATCGGGGCGGAGAGCGCTCAAATTTTTGGTAATTGATCGCAGTCAAGTGTTCATCCTACCGTCAATCTCTTCTGTATCACACAATGGATGTTCCGCAAATGTTTTGGAAGACGATTTCGATGATTCATGATGTAATTCTCTCCAGTCCCCTTTCACTGACACATTCATGACTGTTTTTCAAGGTAGGGCATACGACCCACCGGTGGGGGATGGCAATATTGTAATGTGGTGAGGGACTTCAGAATGGGAGCGTAGAGATTTTAGACAGAAATCATAATTTCATATTGTACTTCGTTTGTTTATGTCGTGTTGTTAGTTTCCTCGATTAGCTTGGATTAAAACGTTCAGAATCAACAGGTGGACGATTTTAATATTTTAAAAATATTTTTTTTTGTATATATTATATTGTACACTAATTTTGTCCGATTATGATGAGGAGCACATTTTTTTCAACTAACATGGGCCCTCCGAGTTTTTTGTCCTTATTCGAGTAGACTAGGTGCTCGATCCTACCTACCTTAGGATCAGGGACAGAAAAATATGAGAAAAATCCCCCAATTTCCAAAATGCCAGCTGGGCAGGTTCAATTCACACCCAGGGGCAATTTAAGGTTGAAAAACATTGATCTAGAGCCTCCATCATAAGATGGGACGCCGAAGAAGCCCTGAAGAGGTCAAGAAAATAGTGACGAAACAAATGGTTTAATGTTGTTCAAAGGTTGTTCGCTATTTATGTGCACCCCATGCAATATGCACGTAGCTGTCGAATGGCAGAGCAACCAAGTGAACAGTGTTTGAGATATGTTACTCTTTTGGGTGGGAATTAAATTTTTGCTTGTGCCTTGCACTGGTGACACACTATCTATCGGAGATACAATTTCCACCACTGCAACATTGTTAAAGGACTAATGAATGCTCTTCCTATAGATGAGTTTATTGCTCACCTCCTCTCTTCTCTTGCACTATTTCAGTGTCACACTTTGTGATGATGCCTTCGTTTTTTTATTTTTTTTATTCCAGTCAGACTTGGTGGATGGTAGATCTGTTGGGAGATTTTCGGGTACACGCCATCACACTGACCAATAGAAAAGCTGCAAGTGAACGCTTACGTCAATTTTTTGTCTACGTGTCACGAGGCAACCCATTGAAGGACCCAGGATTTCCGACCAACATAGCCGGTGATCTTTGTTTCTACCGTGACCCACAGCTCGGCCAGGGTGAAACTAAGACAATCCCATGTAAAACAGCATTAACTGGCAGATATGTCCTTGTGTATAAACCAGCTGCTGACAGGTTAACCCTTTGTGAAGTGCAGGTGCTCGCAACATCCACCATGTCATTGAACTTTCAACATTTTGATAACACTAAGGTTTTGAAACCACCATTCAAGAGAGTTAATCAAGTCAAGAGTAAGATCAAGTGTGTCAATGCGTGTCTTGAACCCTCTTCCAGGGAAACAGGGACAGCTGTGCAGTATCAAGAGAGTAGTGGGAAATGTGAATGTATTCAGATCAGCGGACTGGAAACTCCCGTACCACAGACACAATACAATCAAGCTGGACTCTCTACATGGCTAGAAATAACGAATGACATTTAATCTGACATATTTTAACTTTGATGTTTCGTTCTTTCTCAGCAACCTTTATATTCTTATTGGGGTTGGTGCTGCTGCTACCAATCACGATGAGGCAGACATTTTGTAGTATTATGCTGAACAATATAAAATAAAGTCTGTTACCGGTAGACATCCATTTGCACCCAAGAAATAAAACTGGGTGAATTTAGACGGGGATTACTGTTGAATTCGTGCTCTCGGTTCTGTTCACGAATCTATATAAAAAAAAACAGCAAGGAAAAAAAATTCACTACTGCGAGGAAGAAATGCCCAGACCTAAAAAAATTACACGTGAAAGATAGTTCTTTTTGCTACTATGTCTATTCCTTTGACATGAAAGCGAAGTATCGTAATTTTGTACTAAATGAAAATAGGCCTAAAACTATCGAATAATGCTTTCTCCTCAGCAATGATGGCCTCCCTCCTGCCTTTGTTTTGTTTCGTCTTTAAACTTCCGGTTGCCTTTCAAAGTTTGAAGGCATGGATTTCTGTGCCGTCTGCCTTATGAACGGGCCATGCGGGTGTTACTGTGCCAGTTGAAAGTTGTTTTCTATCTAGATCTACATAATCTGTGTGCCGACTGAGTAACTGGATCTAGATCTACATGCCTCCTAAATTACGTAGAAGGACATGCCTCCTAAAGATAATTTATTGCGACCCGTTCTTGAACGGGTCCTTACACTAGTATGACAACAAAATATCCGTATGCTCTTCACTTGGATGTGAAATCTAATGTTCAAATCTTTCTAGTCCGTAGTGGATGAGTATCAGTTCATTAAATCGTATTCGGGGAAGGCGTCGACAGACACCAAACATCCCGAAACGACAATCACTTTCATGTGAGGAAAAAAACTCGGCTGGTCTTGCAACTCTTGGCGGTGTGTTAAGGGATTAAGTTAGATAAGATAATTTTACTTTATTATTTGTGTTTCTGTCTTCTAGACTTTGCTGTGTCTCTCTCGAGAGCTCTGAAGAACAATAATAAACACTTTTGAGCTGTCACTCCTTAGAAACGTTATTTGTCAGTCCGTCGTAATGTCACCCTTTGAGCTGTCATTCCTTTGAGGTACCTTTTCATTTCCCTGTGTGTCATCCTTTAAACCGTTTTTGTTACACCTTGGTTATGTCACTCCTTTGAACAGCACCGCTCTTCCTCTTAAATTCAGTATTTACTATGGTTATTTCACCTCGGTAGTAAATTGAGAGAGTAAAACGTTCATTGCGACTAAAATTTCGGCCATAAACATTAATCTATTCATCATTAATATTAAGGATATTTGGTGAGTACAGCTTTGATTGCGTAAATTAAATGAACTGACTGTATGTTGTTTTGAAACTGAATGTTTTAAAGAGATTAAAACTGGTGGGATGAAGGAGGGATGAAGGCAAACAGAAAAGGCACGCCTGAAACACGGCAAATTGCCACCAGAAGGATAGAGCACACTCTTACCAACTCCATAAACACTCACACATACACACACACAAAAAAAAAAATGATTAAAAAAAAAAGTCTTGTCTTTTCCCTTACTTTTTGCCCCAATTCAAAACGACCTTTCTCGGGGCCAAAACAGCTCTTTTCCAGGCTAAAAAGAGAGAGAGAGAGAGAGAGAGAGAGAGAGAGAGGGAGAGAGAGAGAGAGACAGAGAGAGAGAGAGAGGCAAATAGGCAAAAAACAACAACAACAACAACAACAACAAAAAACGTTCTATTAATTTTGCTTGTCCGTACTGGGATGGACAGACGGACACAAGAAAAATGAAAGAACTTCGTTCTTCCTCCAGTCCTACTGTTACTGCGACTTACCGCTTTTCGGTTTCCATTTAACGTAAAAAGGCCAGAAAGGAAATAAAAAAACAGCAGCAGCAACAAAATACAAAGGCCAAAGCCATAGTGAATCTCTGAAAACAAAGCTCTTTCTCCTCTCCAATAGAAACGTTCATCCATAGATCGATAGAGTTCAAAGTGAGAACGTCTGATAGTCGTTACACAGCGTAGCTAATTTACATTCTTTGAAAATTCATAGAAATCTTAAATGGCAACCATAACAACAATTTTTGCGTCACCCTTTTTTCTACACACCATCCGTGTAGTTAAACTGGTCTTTGTAATTGTAATTTATATTTCATGCTTCGCCCATAGCATACTTTGCTGTGTCAGAACACAACAAAACACCCCGTTCGATTCAATCCGGAGTTCACAGGATTAATCAACCGTTTCTCCATTGATAACAAGGACATTAATCACCAGGGTTTAGGTGCCTTGCACGGGTACGGGAAAACTGAGCCGGATTTTTAATCCTATTGTTCAAAACTTCAAAGGTAGCTCGTAAAGGCTGTTGGAAGACTGAGCCGGTTTTTGGCATATCGATACTTAATTTTTCTAACGACCAGTCAACCTCTTCCGTTCGCCACTTATCGAGACTGTTTCTTTGCTTTTGTTTTCTGGTGAATTTTGTAAGAATTAAATGCATGTAATTATAACAGCTGATTGAAACGGTCTTGATACGTGTTGCCTCCTGCTCACCACGGGGGGGGGGGGGGGGGGTGGAAGTCGGATTTTGAGCAGGATAAATTTTATATATTGAGAGCTGTTAAAGTCATGATAAAAATTGTTAAAAAATATTAAAAGGGGCCTCACAACTTGGCGGGTAGCATCTTGAGAGCCATTTTGTGCACAAACTCTGCCTGGGACAGCCTTTGCTCATTGTAGTCAGTAATGAGGGTCTCCCTAATTCTCTCACGCTCACGCAAGCTTCTCACAGGAACATTGTGGTACTGATAAGATGATCTGACCTTTATGCCAGTTCGTAGCTGTTCTTCTGCGAGTTTTTCAATGAACAGAAATAGGTTTGGATGCGGCGATGTAAAGTGGGTTGCAAAATGTTTATGGAAACGTTCGCATGCATTGGTCGTTCTGACGGAACTTTCAAGACAAGCCCACAAGCTGGGCGGGTACCTGGCAGTTGAAGAAATGTAGTTGTCAAAAACATAGTCTGAAAACATTGTGAGTTTGTCGTCATCCTGGTCTATCATGTTTATACAGTCCAATGACTTTAGGGTTGGTACATCAGGCTAATCGATCTAAAGTTCGAAAACAACATAGTCGATATGTACAACAAAAAACCGGCTGAGTTTTCCAACAGGGGTCGGCGGCTTATTGCGCAATGCATTGCACAACAGGTGAAAAATCGGCTCAGTCTTCGGCACCCCCCTTGCACAGCTATGTTATGTAAATGTTTCCAACAAAAGGTCATGATGGCTGCCCTGTTTGTTCCTGTGCTTAAAGTGTCGTGTTCAAGTAAAGAAACAATAGTACCTTTATATCAGTTATTTAAATACAGACATAGTTTCCCTTGTCAACGAACAGGTGCGGCGAAGTATAAAAACCAAAGAATTAAACCAAAAAAGTTCGTGTTTTTTTTTGTTGTTGTATTGAATCATCTCTTGCAGTGCATGATTACTTTCCTTTTTTATACTTCTCGAACCAGAATGGAAGGTCTGAAGAGATAACGTGGTCAGCCAAGCCTGTGACGTGTCTCTGTTCCCTACAAGTCCTGCGCACAAGTCGTGCGGACCCTAGGACAGAGAATCAGAATTGTTGCAAGATCATGACTGAGCAGTAGTCTGTTCATTTGGAAAATATAAAGGGGGTGGGGCAAGGAAAGCAGAGGGAGAAGGGTGGGGAGGAGGAGGAAAGAAGGGGAACGGGAGGAAAGAGGGAAGAGAGGAGGAGAGGTGTGGAGGGATAAGGCATGACGAGGGAAAGGAGAGGAGGGGAGGGTAATTGGAGGAGACTTGGGAATACGGGGAGGGGAGGGAGAGGGGAAAAAGACGAAGAGTAGGAGAAAGCGGAGACGAAGAGAAGGTGAAGGGTTGAGGAAAGGAAGGTACGGGGAGCAATTAGTCCAATTAGCTTACACCCGGCCCTGATCATAAGTGGTCTTGTCTACAGCATCCGCTCAGCTCCCTTGTTTAACAGAAAATGTCGTATGAAAAAGTTAAACACTCTTTGCTTCTGTATACTTGTCCACAGCATCCGTCCTTCTCTGCTTTTCACCGCTATAGAGGCAGAGAGTGTTTTACCTTTTCATACGTCATTTCCCGTAAAATAGCGGAGCGGAGCGGATGCCGTGGACAAGACCAGTAACTACAGTCACCACCGCCATCATCATCACTGGCACTACTACCACTTTAAAATTCTAACTATTTCAAAACCGTAAAAAAACAATTCTGTCTACGTGTGTCTTCATTTACATTAATGCTCTGTTTTAGTCTGGAACTTTGAATTTGAGTTTGGAGTTTTTTTTGATTGAACTGAGTTACACGCTACACACTATTTCGACACACCTTCTCCATTGTGTCAACTGGTTGGTGATGTCACCACACTGAGTTTAAATGAGGCATCGCGGACCAGCTGACCGAAATCTCATTGAAACTCAGTGTAGTGACGTCACCATCAGCCTCTTGCCGCCCACCAAGGTCAGTGCCCGCCGGGGATTAGGGACAGCCAACGGCCATAGGTACTATGGCATTCGCGATTTGCAAAGAGCAGCTCGTATTTGAGGGAAACGTCATGTCAATAAACTTGTCAATAGAATGTTTAAACATTAACACAGAAATAACAAAAACATCCACAGACAAAGACAGGAAATGGTGTGGGTCTGTGGACGAAAGCAATGGTAGTAGAAATGATGTATTCGAGTGTGAACTCGTGTTCAAACTGAGCGAGAAGAAAATAAGGAAAGAATAAAAAAACAACTAAATAAATCATTTCTGGAGTTTTCAGTATTTCAGTTGATGTTTTCTTGCACTTGATCCACACGGGAATTAGTCTGAACGTGAGAGGAAGAACCGACTTTCTTTAAGGCAATAGAATTCTGAAAGCTGCGGCATTGTTTAGACAGATCCCAAGAGGATTGCATGAGTAGAGGCCGAAGTTATTTCTTTGAGTATTAACAGGATCTGATGCCATTTGCCACGGGATAATTAATGGCTGTTACGGTAAGTTGTCCTCCCTCCGTAGTCACTTGAGCTGAGTTCTTGGGAAGCCTCGCGTTTGGACCATGGCGCAATTACGCGGAATAATTGTAGTTGTCTTAAATACTATATTTTATTTTTGTGTTATCAGTTGTCAAACACTGAAAAATGTAGCTCTTCACAAGCCTACCAGACAAAAGGACACATTGATTTACGGATCTATAACGGCTTATTCTCATCTGGCCGTAGACGGCAATCCAAATTCCGATTTCTCGAAAGGCTCATGTACTCATACAACTTCAAGCAGGTGAGTAGACATCGTTGACTTTCATGAAATGGTTTGTAGCATCATTTGGTTGGTAAAAGTTCTTTGTTGTTGTTGTTGTTGACGGGTGAATGGGATCTATAGGAAGAAGGAATTGAGTCATAGTCTGAAAAAAGTGATCTAAGCATGGGGTCACATAGTTTATCATTCCAGCACGAACGAGCAGTGTGATATATACTGTGCCGCTACCTGATCTGGTAGTAGCTCACGTTTTCATGGTTAAATTGTGTGTGAACGATGAACTGTGAACGGCGAATGACCCGAGTGACGACTGCTTCGTGGGTCCAACAGAACAATTTTGGTGAGGGGGCCAGACTGGTGGCTCGCCGCCCATACATTATGCATCACACTAATACACTAGACACAGCTCACACCTCGGCTGTGTATGGCTGATGTATAGTTTATGGGCGGCATCTCCAACAGCCTTGGTCCGTTTCACCCCTTAGTGGTCTTGTCCACAGCCTCCGCTCCGCCATTAAAGAGATTAAAACTGGTGGGATGAAGGAGGGATGAAGGCAAACAGAAAAGGCACGCCTGAAACACGGCAAATTGCCACCAGAAGGATAGAGCACACTCTTACCAACTCCATAAACACTCACACATACACACACACAAAAAAAAAAATGATTAAAAAAAAAAGTCTTGTCTTTTCCCTTACTTTTTGCCCCAATTCAAAACGACCTTTCTCGGGGCCAAAACAGCTCTTTTCCAGGCTAAAAAGAGAGAGAGAGAGAGAGAGAGAGAGAGAGAGAGGGAGAGAGAGAGAGAGACAGAGAGAGAGAGAGAGGCAAATAGGCAAAAAACAACAACAACAACAACAACAACAAAAAACGTTCTATTAATTTTGCTTGTCCGTACTGGGATGGACAGACGGACACAAGAAAAATGAAAGAACTTCGTTCTTCCTCCAGTCCTACTGTTACTGCGACTTACCGCTTTTCGGTTTCCATTTAACGTAAAAAGGCCAGAAAGGAAATAAAAAAACAGCAGCAGCAACAAAATACAAAGGCCAAAGCCATAGTGAATCTCTGAAAACAAAGCTCTTTCTCCTCTCCAATAGAAACGTTCATCCATAGATCGATAGAGTTCAAAGTGAGAACGTCTGATAGTCGTTACACAGCGTAGCTAATTTACATTCTTTGAAAATTCATAGAAATCTTAAATGGCAACCATAACAACAATTTTTGCGTCACCCTTTTTTCTACACACCATCCGTGTAGTTAAACTGGTCTTTGTAATTGTAATTTATATTTCATGCTTCGCCCATAGCATACTTTGCTGTGTCAGAACACAACAAAACACCCCGTTCGATTCAATCCGGAGTTCACAGGATTAATCAACCGTTTCTCCATTGATAACAAGGACATTAATCACCAGGGTTTAGGTGCCTTGCACGGGTACGGGAAAACTGAGCCGGATTTTTAATCCTATTGTTCAAAACTTCAAAGGTAGCTCGTAAAGGCTGTTGGAAGACTGAGCCGGTTTTTGGCATATCGATACTTAATTTTTCTAACGACCAGTCAACCTCTTCCGTTCGCCACTTATCGAGACTGTTTCTTTGCTTTTGTTTTCTGGTGAATTTTGTAAGAATTAAATGCATGTAATTATAACAGCTGATTGAAACGGTCTTGATACGTGTTGCCTCCTGCTCACCACGGGGGGGGGGGGGGGGGGTGGAAGTCGGATTTTGAGCAGGATAAATTTTATATATTGAGAGCTGTTAAAGTCATGATAAAAATTGTTAAAAAATATTAAAAGGGGCCTCACAACTTGGCGGGTAGCATCTTGAGAGCCATTTTGTGCACAAACTCTGCCTGGGACAGCCTTTGCTCATTGTAGTCAGTAATGAGGGTCTCCCTAATTCTCTCACGCTCACGCAAGCTTCTCACAGGAACATTGTGGTACTGATAAGATGATCTGACCTTTATGCCAGTTCGTAGCTGTTCTTCTGCGAGTTTTTCAATGAACAGAAATAGGTTTGGATGCGGCGATGTAAAGTGGGTTGCAAAATGTTTATGGAAACGTTCGCATGCATTGGTCGTTCTGACGGAACTTTCAAGACAAGCCCACAAGCTGGGCGGGTACCTGGCAGTTGAAGAAATGTAGTTGTCAAAAACATAGTCTGAAAACATTGTGAGTTTGTCGTCATCCTGGTCTATCATGTTTATACAGTCCAATGACTTTAGGGTTGGTACATCAGGCTAATCGATCTAAAGTTCGAAAACAACATAGTCGATATGTACAACAAAAAACCGGCTGAGTTTTCCAACAGGGGTCGGCGGCTTATTGCGCAATGCATTGCACAACAGGTGAAAAATCGGCTCAGTCTTCGGCACCCCCCTTGCACAGCTATGTTATGTAAATGTTTCCAACAAAAGGTCATGATGGCTGCCCTGTTTGTTCCTGTGCTTAAAGTGTCGTGTTCAAGTAAAGAAACAATAGTACCTTTATATCAGTTATTTAAATACAGACATAGTTTCCCTTGTCAACGAACAGGTGCGGCGAAGTATAAAAACCAAAGAATTAAACCAAAAAAGTTCGTGTTTTTTTTTGTTGTTGTATTGAATCATCTCTTGCAGTGCATGATTACTTTCCTTTTTTATACTTCTCGAACCAGAATGGAAGGTCTGAAGAGATAACGTGGTCAGCCAAGCCTGTGACGTGTCTCTGTTCCCTACAAGTCCTGCGCACAAGTCGTGCGGACCCTAGGACAGAGAATCAGAATTGTTGCAAGATCATGACTGAGCAGTAGTCTGTTCATTTGGAAAATATAAAGGGGGTGGGGCAAGGAAAGCAGAGGGAGAAGGGTGGGGAGGAGGAGGAAAGAAGGGGAACGGGAGGAAAGAGGGAAGAGAGGAGGAGAGGTGTGGAGGGATAAGGCATGACGAGGGAAAGGAGAGGAGGGGAGGGTAATTGGAGGAGACTTGGGAATACGGGGAGGGGAGGGAGAGGGGAAAAAGACGAAGAGTAGGAGAAAGCGGAGACGAAGAGAAGGTGAAGGGTTGAGGAAAGGAAGGTACGGGGAGCAATTAGTCCAATTAGCTTACACCCGGCCCTGATCATAAGTGGTCTTGTCTACAGCATCCGCTCAGCTCCCTTGTTTAACAGAAAATGTCGTATGAAAAAGTTAAACACTCTTTGCTTCTGTATACTTGTCCACAGCATCCGTCCTTCTCTGCTTTTCACCGCTATAGAGGCAGAGAGTGTTTTACCTTTTCATACGTCATTTCCCGTAAAATAGCGGAGCGGAGCGGATGCCGTGGACAAGACCAGTAACTACAGTCACCACCGCCATCATCATCACTGGCACTACTACCACTTTAAAATTCTAACTATTTCAAAACCGTAAAAAAACAATTCTGTCTACGTGTGTCTTCATTTACATTAATGCTCTGTTTTAGTCTGGAACTTTGAATTTGAGTTTGGAGTTTTTTTTGATTGAACTGAGTTACACGCTACACACTATTTCGACACACCTTCTCCATTGTGTCAACTGGTTGGTGATGTCACCACACTGAGTTTAAATGAGGCATCGCGGACCAGCTGACCGAAATCTCATTGAAACTCAGTGTAGTGACGTCACCATCAGCCTCTTGCCGCCCACCAAGGTCAGTGCCCGCCGGGGATTAGGGACAGCCAACGGCCATAGGTACTATGGCATTCGCGATTTGCAAAGAGCAGCTCGTATTTGAGGGAAACGTCATGTCAATAAACTTGTCAATAGAATGTTTAAACATTAACACAGAAATAACAAAAACATCCACAGACAAAGACAGGAAATGGTGTGGGTCTGTGGACGAAAGCAATGGTAGTAGAAATGATGTATTCGAGTGTGAACTCGTGTTCAAACTGAGCGAGAAGAAAATAAGGAAAGAATAAAAAAACAACTAAATAAATCATTTCTGGAGTTTTCAGTATTTCAGTTGATGTTTTCTTGCACTTGATCCACACGGGAATTAGTCTGAACGTGAGAGGAAGAACCGACTTTCTTTAAGGCAATAGAATTCTGAAAGCTGCGGCATTGTTTAGACAGATCCCAAGAGGATTGCATGAGTAGAGGCCGAAGTTATTTCTTTGAGTATTAACAGGATCTGATGCCATTTGCCACGGGATAATTAATGGCTGTTACGGTAAGTTGTCCTCCCTCCGTAGTCACTTGAGCTGAGTTCTTGGGAAGCCTCGCGTTTGGACCATGGCGCAATTACGCGGAATAATTGTAGTTGTCTTAAATACTATATTTTATTTTTGTGTTATCAGTTGTCAAACACTGAAAAATGTAGCTCTTCACAAGCCTACCAGACAAAAGGACACATTGATTTACGGATCTATAACGGCTTATTCTCATCTGGCCGTAGACGGCAATCCAAATTCCGATTTCTCGAAAGGCTCATGTACTCATACAACTTCAAGCAGGTGAGTAGACATCGTTGACTTTCATGAAATGGTTTGTAGCATCATTTGGTTGGTAAAAGTTCTTTGTTGTTGTTGTTGTTGACGGGTGAATGGGATCTATAGGAAGAAGGAATTGAGTCATAGTCTGAAAAAAGTGATCTAAGCATGGGGTCACATAGTTTATCATTCCAGCACGAACGAGCAGTGTGATATATACTGTGCCGCTACCTGATCTGGTAGTAGCTCACGTTTTCATGGTTAAATTGTGTGTGAACGATGAACTGTGAACGGCGAATGACCCGAGTGACGACTGCTTCGTGGGTCCAACAGAACAATTTTGGTGAGGGGGCCAGACTGGTGGCTCGCCGCCCATACATTATGCATCACACTAATACACTAGACACAGCTCACACCTCGGCTGTGTATGGCTGATGTATAGTTTATGGGCGGCATCTCCAACAGCCTTGGTCCGTTTCACCCCTTAGTGGTCTTGTCCACAGCCTCCGCTCCGCCATTTTTACCCCAAAAAAAATGACGTATGAAAAAGTAAAACACTCTTTGCTTCTATAGTGGTGAGGAGCAGAGCGGAAAGGACGCGGTGGACAAGTATAAAGCGGCAAAGAAAGTTTTACTCTTTCATACGTTATTTTCCGTAAAAGCAGCTGGGGCGAAGGGGATGCTGTGGACAAGACGACTAATGCCCAGTTTCGTGTTGGATCATGGAAACTACTGCCATCGGGGCGGAGAGCGCTCAAATTTTTGGTAATTGATCGCAGTCAAGTGTTCATCCTACCGTCAATCTCTTCTGTATCACACAATGGATGTTCCGCAAATGTTTTGGAAGACGATTTCGATGATTCATGATGTAATTCTCTCCAGTCCCCTTTCACTGACACATTCATGACTGTTTTTCAAGGTAGGGCATACGACCCACCGGTGGGGGATGGCAATATTGTAATGTGGTGAGGGACTTCAGAATGGGAGCGTAGAGATTTTAGACAGAAATCATAATTTCATATTGTACTTCGTTTGTTTATGTCGTGTTGTTAGTTTCCTCGATTAGCTTGGATTAAAACGTTCAGAATCAACAGGTGGACGATTTTAATATTTTAAAAATATTTTTTTTTGTATATATTATATTGTACACTAATTTTGTCCGATTATGATGAGGAGCACATTTTTTTCAACTAACATGGGCCCTCCGAGTTTTTTGTCCTTATTCGAGTAGACTAGGTGCTCGATCCTACCTACCTTAGGATCAGGGACAGAAAAATATGAGAAAAATCCCCCAATTTCCAAAATGCCAGCTGGGCAGGTTCAATTCACACCCAGGGGCAATTTAAGGTTGAAAAACATTGATCTAGAGCCTCCATCATAAGATGGGACGCCGAAGAAGCCCTGAAGAGGTCAAGAAAATAGTGACGAAACAAATGGTTTAATGTTGTTCAAAGGTTGTTCGCTATTTATGTGCACCCCATGCAATATGCACGTAGCTGTCGAATGGCAGAGCAACCAAGTGAACAGTGTTTGAGATATGTTACTCTTTTGGGTGGGAATTAAATTTTTGCTTGTGCCTTGCACTGGTGACACACTATCTATCGGAGATACAATTTCCACCACTGCAACATTGTTAAAGGACTAATGAATGCTCTTCCTATAGATGAGTTTATTGCTCACCTCCTCTCTTCTCTTGCACTATTTCAGTGTCACACTTTGTGATGATGCCTTCGTTTTTTTATTTTTTTTATTCCAGTCAGACTTGGTGGATGGTAGATCTGTTGGGAGATTTTCGGGTACACGCCATCACACTGACCAATAGAAAAGCTGCAAGTGAACGCTTACGTCAATTTTTTGTCTACGTGTCACGAGGCAACCCATTGAAGGACCCAGGATTTCCGACCAACATAGCCGGTGATCTTTGTTTCTACCGTGACCCACAGCTCGGCCAGGGTGAAACTAAGACAATCCCATGTAAAACAGCATTAACTGGCAGATATGTCCTTGTGTATAAACCAGCTGCTGACAGGTTAACCCTTTGTGAAGTGCAGGTGCTCGCAACATCCACCATGTCATTGAACTTTCAACATTTTGATAACACTAAGGTTTTGAAACCACCATTCAAGAGAGTTAATCAAGTCAAGAGTAAGATCAAGTGTGTCAATGCGTGTCTTGAACCCTCTTCCAGGGAAACAGGGACAGCTGTGCAGTATCAAGAGAGTAGTGGGAAATGTGAATGTATTCAGATCAGCGGACTGGAAACTCCCGTACCACAGACACAATACAATCAAGCTGGACTCTCTACATGGCTAGAAATAACGAATGACATTTAATCTGACATATTTTAACTTTGATGTTTCGTTCTTTCTCAGCAACCTTTATATTCTTATTGGGGTTGGTGCTGCTGCTACCAATCACGATGAGGCAGACATTTTGTAGTATTATGCTGAACAATATAAAATAAAGTCTGTTACCGGTAGACATCCATTTGCACCCAAGAAATAAAACTGGGTGAATTTAGACGGGGATTACTGTTGAATTCGTGCTCTCGGTTCTGTTCACGAATCTATATAAAAAAAAACAGCAAGGAAAAAAAATTCACTACTGCGAGGAAGAAATGCCCAGACCTAAAAAAATTACACGTGAAAGATAGTTCTTTTTGCTACTATGTCTATTCCTTTGACATGAAAGCGAAGTATCGTAATTTTGTACTAAATGAAAATAGGCCTAAAACTATCGAATAATGCTTTCTCCTCAGCAATGATGGCCTCCCTCCTGCCTTTGTTTTGTTTCGTCTTTAAACTTCCGGTTGCCTTTCAAAGTTTGAAGGCATGGATTTCTGTGCCGTCTGCCTTATGAACGGGCCATGCGGGTGTTACTGTGCCAGTTGAAAGTTGTTTTCTATCTAGATCTACATAATCTGTGTGCCGACTGAGTAACTGGATCTAGATCTACATGCCTCCTAAATTACGTAGAAGGACATGCCTCCTAAAGATAATTTATTGCGACCCGTTCTTGAACGGGTCCTTACACTAGTATGACAACAAAATATCCGTATGCTCTTCACTTGGATGTGAAATCTAATGTTCAAATCTTTCTAGTCCGTAGTGGATGAGTATCAGTTCATTAAATCGTATTCGGGGAAGGCGTCGACAGACACCAAACATCCCGAAACGACAATCACTTTCATGTGAGGAAAAAAACTCGGCTGGTCTTGCAACTCTTGGCGGTGTGTTAAGGGATTAAGTTAGATAAGATAATTTTACTTTATTATTTGTGTTTCTGTCTTCTAGACTTTGCTGTGTCTCTCTCGAGAGCTCTGAAGAACAATAATAAACACTTTTGAGCTGTCACTCCTTAGAAACGTTATTTGTCAGTCCGTCGTAATGTCACCCTTTGAGCTGTCATTCCTTTGAGGTACCTTTTCATTTCCCTGTGTGTCATCCTTTAAACCGTTTTTGTTACACCTTGGTTATGTCACTCCTTTGAACAGCACCGCTCTTCCTCTTAAATTCAGTATTTACTATGGTTATTTCACCTCGGTAGTAAATTGAGAGAGTAAAACGTTCATTGCGACTAAAATTTCGGCCATAAACATTAATCTATTCATCATTAATATTAAGGATATTTGGTGAGTACAGCTTTGATTGCGTAAATTAAATGAACTGACTGTATGTTGTTTTGAAACTGAATGTTTTAAAGAGATTAAAACTGGTGGGATGAAGGAGGGATGAAGGCAAACAGAAAAGGCACGCCTGAAACACGGCAAATTGCCACCAGAAGGATAGAGCACACTCTTACCAACTCCATAAACACTCACACATACACACACACAAAAAAAAAAATGATTAAAAAAAAAAGTCTTGTCTTTTCCCTTACTTTTTGCCCCAATTCAAAACGACCTTTCTCGGGGCCAAAACAGCTCTTTTCCAGGCTAAAAAGAGAGAGAGAGAGAGAGAGAGAGAGAGAGAGAGGGAGAGAGAGAGAGAGACAGAGAGAGAGAGAGAGGCAAATAGGCAAAAAACAACAACAACAACAACAACAACAAAAAACGTTCTATTAATTTTGCTTGTCCGTACTGGGATGGACAGACGGACACAAGAAAAATGAAAGAACTTCGTTCTTCCTCCAGTCCTACTGTTACTGCGACTTACCGCTTTTCGGTTTCCATTTAACGTAAAAAGGCCAGAAAGGAAATAAAAAAACAGCAGCAGCAACAAAATACAAAGGCCAAAGCCATAGTGAATCTCTGAAAACAAAGCTCTTTCTCCTCTCCAATAGAAACGTTCATCCATAGATCGATAGAGTTCAAAGTGAGAACGTCTGATAGTCGTTACACAGCGTAGCTAATTTACATTCTTTGAAAATTCATAGAAATCTTAAATGGCAACCATAACAACAATTTTTGCGTCACCCTTTTTTCTACACACCATCCGTGTAGTTAAACTGGTCTTTGTAATTGTAATTTATATTTCATGCTTCGCCCATAGCATACTTTGCTGTGTCAGAACACAACAAAACACCCCGTTCGATTCAATCCGGAGTTCACAGGATTAATCAACCGTTTCTCCATTGATAACAAGGACATTAATCACCAGGGTTTAGGTGCCTTGCACGGGTACGGGAAAACTGAGCCGGATTTTTAATCCTATTGTTCAAAACTTCAAAGGTAGCTCGTAAAGGCTGTTGGAAGACTGAGCCGGTTTTTGGCATATCGATACTTAATTTTTCTAACGACCAGTCAACCTCTTCCGTTCGCCACTTATCGAGACTGTTTCTTTGCTTTTGTTTTCTGGTGAATTTTGTAAGAATTAAATGCATGTAATTATAACAGCTGATTGAAACGGTCTTGATACGTGTTGCCTCCTGCTCACCACGGGGGGGGGGGGGGGGGGTGGAAGTCGGATTTTGAGCAGGATAAATTTTATATATTGAGAGCTGTTAAAGTCATGATAAAAATTGTTAAAAAATATTAAAAGGGGCCTCACAACTTGGCGGGTAGCATCTTGAGAGCCATTTTGTGCACAAACTCTGCCTGGGACAGCCTTTGCTCATTGTAGTCAGTAATGAGGGTCTCCCTAATTCTCTCACGCTCACGCAAGCTTCTCACAGGAACATTGTGGTACTGATAAGATGATCTGACCTTTATGCCAGTTCGTAGCTGTTCTTCTGCGAGTTTTTCAATGAACAGAAATAGGTTTGGATGCGGCGATGTAAAGTGGGTTGCAAAATGTTTATGGAAACGTTCGCATGCATTGGTCGTTCTGACGGAACTTTCAAGACAAGCCCACAAGCTGGGCGGGTACCTGGCAGTTGAAGAAATGTAGTTGTCAAAAACATAGTCTGAAAACATTGTGAGTTTGTCGTCATCCTGGTCTATCATGTTTATACAGTCCAATGACTTTAGGGTTGGTACATCAGGCTAATCGATCTAAAGTTCGAAAACAACATAGTCGATATGTACAACAAAAAACCGGCTGAGTTTTCCAACAGGGGTCGGCGGCTTATTGCGCAATGCATTGCACAACAGGTGAAAAATCGGCTCAGTCTTCGGCACCCCCCTTGCACAGCTATGTTATGTAAATGTTTCCAACAAAAGGTCATGATGGCTGCCCTGTTTGTTCCTGTGCTTAAAGTGTCGTGTTCAAGTAAAGAAACAATAGTACCTTTATATCAGTTATTTAAATACAGACATAGTTTCCCTTGTCAACGAACAGGTGCGGCGAAGTATAAAAACCAAAGAATTAAACCAAAAAAGTTCGTGTTTTTTTTTGTTGTTGTATTGAATCATCTCTTGCAGTGCATGATTACTTTCCTTTTTTATACTTCTCGAACCAGAATGGAAGGTCTGAAGAGATAACGTGGTCAGCCAAGCCTGTGACGTGTCTCTGTTCCCTACAAGTCCTGCGCACAAGTCGTGCGGACCCTAGGACAGAGAATCAGAATTGTTGCAAGATCATGACTGAGCAGTAGTCTGTTCATTTGGAAAATATAAAGGGGGTGGGGCAAGGAAAGCAGAGGGAGAAGGGTGGGGAGGAGGAGGAAAGAAGGGGAACGGGAGGAAAGAGGGAAGAGAGGAGGAGAGGTGTGGAGGGATAAGGCATGACGAGGGAAAGGAGAGGAGGGGAGGGTAATTGGAGGAGACTTGGGAATACGGGGAGGGGAGGGAGAGGGGAAAAAGACGAAGAGTAGGAGAAAGCGGAGACGAAGAGAAGGTGAAGGGTTGAGGAAAGGAAGGTACGGGGAGCAATTAGTCCAATTAGCTTACACCCGGCCCTGATCATAAGTGGTCTTGTCTACAGCATCCGCTCAGCTCCCTTGTTTAACAGAAAATGTCGTATGAAAAAGTTAAACACTCTTTGCTTCTGTATACTTGTCCACAGCATCCGTCCTTCTCTGCTTTTCACCGCTATAGAGGCAGAGAGTGTTTTACCTTTTCATACGTCATTTCCCGTAAAATAGCGGAGCGGAGCGGATGCCGTGGACAAGACCAGTAACTACAGTCACCACCGCCATCATCATCACTGGCACTACTACCACTTTAAAATTCTAACTATTTCAAAACCGTAAAAAAACAATTCTGTCTACGTGTGTCTTCATTTACATTAATGCTCTGTTTTAGTCTGGAACTTTGAATTTGAGTTTGGAGTTTTTTTTGATTGAACTGAGTTACACGCTACACACTATTTCGACACACCTTCTCCATTGTGTCAACTGGTTGGTGATGTCACCACACTGAGTTTAAATGAGGCATCGCGGACCAGCTGACCGAAATCTCATTGAAACTCAGTGTAGTGACGTCACCATCAGCCTCTTGCCGCCCACCAAGGTCAGTGCCCGCCGGGGATTAGGGACAGCCAACGGCCATAGGTACTATGGCATTCGCGATTTGCAAAGAGCAGCTCGTATTTGAGGGAAACGTCATGTCAATAAACTTGTCAATAGAATGTTTAAACATTAACACAGAAATAACAAAAACATCCACAGACAAAGACAGGAAATGGTGTGGGTCTGTGGACGAAAGCAATGGTAGTAGAAATGATGTATTCGAGTGTGAACTCGTGTTCAAACTGAGCGAGAAGAAAATAAGGAAAGAATAAAAAAACAACTAAATAAATCATTTCTGGAGTTTTCAGTATTTCAGTTGATGTTTTCTTGCACTTGATCCACACGGGAATTAGTCTGAACGTGAGAGGAAGAACCGACTTTCTTTAAGGCAATAGAATTCTGAAAGCTGCGGCATTGTTTAGACAGATCCCAAGAGGATTGCATGAGTAGAGGCCGAAGTTATTTCTTTGAGTATTAACAGGATCTGATGCCATTTGCCACGGGATAATTAATGGCTGTTACGGTAAGTTGTCCTCCCTCCGTAGTCACTTGAGCTGAGTTCTTGGGAAGCCTCGCGTTTGGACCATGGCGCAATTACGCGGAATAATTGTAGTTGTCTTAAATACTATATTTTATTTTTGTGTTATCAGTTGTCAAACACTGAAAAATGTAGCTCTTCACAAGCCTACCAGACAAAAGGACACATTGATTTACGGATCTATAACGGCTTATTCTCATCTGGCCGTAGACGGCAATCCAAATTCCGATTTCTCGAAAGGCTCATGTACTCATACAACTTCAAGCAGGTGAGTAGACATCGTTGACTTTCATGAAATGGTTTGTAGCATCATTTGGTTGGTAAAAGTTCTTTGTTGTTGTTGTTGTTGACGGGTGAATGGGATCTATAGGAAGAAGGAATTGAGTCATAGTCTGAAAAAAGTGATCTAAGCATGGGGTCACATAGTTTATCATTCCAGCACGAACGAGCAGTGTGATATATACTGTGCCGCTACCTGATCTGGTAGTAGCTCACGTTTTCATGGTTAAATTGTGTGTGAACGATGAACTGTGAACGGCGAATGACCCGAGTGACGACTGCTTCGTGGGTCCAACAGAACAATTTTGGTGAGGGGGCCAGACTGGTGGCTCGCCGCCCATACATTATGCATCACACTAATACACTAGACACAGCTCACACCTCGGCTGTGTATGGCTGATGTATAGTTTATGGGCGGCATCTCCAACAGCCTTGGTCCGTTTCACCCCTTAGTGGTCTTGTCCACAGCCTCCGCTCCGCCATTTTTACCCCAAAAAAAATGACGTATGAAAAAGTAAAACACTCTTTGCTTCTATAGTGGTGAGGAGCAGAGCGGAAAGGACGCGGTGGACAAGTATAAAGCGGCAAAGAAAGTTTTACTCTTTCATACGTTATTTTCCGTAAAAGCAGCTGGGGCGAAGGGGATGCTGTGGACAAGACGACTAATGCCCAGTTTCGTGTTGGATCATGGAAACTACTGCCATCGGGGCGGAGAGCGCTCAAATTTTTGGTAATTGATCGCAGTCAAGTGTTCATCCTACCGTCAATCTCTTCTGTATCACACAATGGATGTTCCGCAAATGTTTTGGAAGACGATTTCGATGATTCATGATGTAATTCTCTCCAGTCCCCTTTCACTGACACATTCATGACTGTTTTTCAAGGTAGGGCATACGACCCACCGGTGGGGGATGGCAATATTGTAATGTGGTGAGGGACTTCAGAATGGGAGCGTAGAGATTTTAGACAGAAATCATAATTTCATATTGTACTTCGTTTGTTTATGTCGTGTTGTTAGTTTCCTCGATTAGCTTGGATTAAAACGTTCAGAATCAACAGGTGGACGATTTTAATATTTTAAAAATATTTTTTTTTGTATATATTATATTGTACACTAATTTTGTCCGATTATGATGAGGAGCACATTTTTTTCAACTAACATGGGCCCTCCGAGTTTTTTGTCCTTATTCGAGTAGACTAGGTGCTCGATCCTACCTACCTTAGGATCAGGGACAGAAAAATATGAGAAAAATCCCCCAATTTCCAAAATGCCAGCTGGGCAGGTTCAATTCACACCCAGGGGCAATTTAAGGTTGAAAAACATTGATCTAGAGCCTCCATCATAAGATGGGACGCCGAAGAAGCCCTGAAGAGGTCAAGAAAATAGTGACGAAACAAATGGTTTAATGTTGTTCAAAGGTTGTTCGCTATTTATGTGCACCCCATGCAATATGCACGTAGCTGTCGAATGGCAGAGCAACCAAGTGAACAGTGTTTGAGATATGTTACTCTTTTGGGTGGGAATTAAATTTTTGCTTGTGCCTTGCACTGGTGACACACTATCTATCGGAGATACAATTTCCACCACTGCAACATTGTTAAAGGACTAATGAATGCTCTTCCTATAGATGAGTTTATTGCTCACCTCCTCTCTTCTCTTGCACTATTTCAGTGTCACACTTTGTGATGATGCCTTCGTTTTTTTATTTTTTTTATTCCAGTCAGACTTGGTGGATGGTAGATCTGTTGGGAGATTTTCGGGTACACGCCATCACACTGACCAATAGAAAAGCTGCAAGTGAACGCTTACGTCAATTTTTTGTCTACGTGTCACGAGGCAACCCATTGAAGGACCCAGGATTTCCGACCAACATAGCCGGTGATCTTTGTTTCTACCGTGGAGCACAGCTCGGCTCAGGAGAAACTAAGACAATCTCATGTACAACGCCATTAACTGGCAGATATGTCATTGTCTATAAACCAGCTGCTTCCAAGTTAACCCTTTGTGCATTGCAGGTGCTCGCAACATCCATCATGACATTGAACTTTCAATATTTTGATAACACTAAAGTTTTGAAACCACCATTCAAGAGAGTTAATCAAGTCACGAGTAACACCAGGTGTCTCAATGCATGTGTTGACCCCTCTACCAGTGAAACAGGGACAGCTGTGCAGTACCAAGACAGTAGTGGAGAATGTGAATGTATTCAGATCAGTGGACTGGAAACTCCCGTACCACAGACACAATACAACCAAGGCTGGACTCTCTACATGGCTAAAAATAATGAATGACATTTAATCTGACATATTTTAACTTTGATGTTTCGTTCTTTAAGTGCTTAATATGAAATAAATGTCTTGATGTGAGTGACAATTACTTTAAAGTGAAAATGCTACCCCCAAAGCATCCGATAATTGAATGTATATTGATAAATATAAGCAACGTAATATGTTTTCGACTTTTGGGGAAATCTGTGGTCACACAGAAAGCGAAAGGAATTTCCTTTTATTTAGATACTTTCTCAGCAACCCTTATATCAATACTGGGCCTGTTGCTGCTGCTACCGATGACGATGATGTAGACATTTTATAATAATATGTTGAAATAAAATAGAGACAGTTACCGGTAGATATGCAGATGCACTGACGAATGAAAGCAGATAAACTTAAACGGGGGTGTTGAATTCGTCGACGTCTCAGTTCTTTGCACGAACATAACAACAAAATGTCCGAATACATTGTAGGTGAAATTTGATTTTCAAACCTTTCTAGTCCACAGTATCAGTTTGTTAAATCTTACTCGCTGGGTGCGTTGACCAGCACCAGACACCCCGAAAGGGCAATCATTTTCTCTGTGAGACAAGAATTCCACTGGTTTTGCAACTCTTGGCGGTGTGTTAAGGGATTAAGTTAGATAAGATAATTTTACTTTATTATTTGTGTTTCTGTCTCTTAGTCTTTGCCGTGTCTCTCTTGAGAGTTCTAGAGAACAATAATAAACACTTTTGAGCTGTCACTCCTTGGAAACGTTATTTGTCAATCCGCCGTAATGTGACTCTTGGAGCTGTCATTTCTTTGAGGTATCTTTTCATTTCCCTGTGTGTCATCATTTGAAACGGTTTTTGTCACACCTTGGTTATATCACTCCTTTGAACAGATCCGCTCTTTCTCTTAAATTTGGCTGTTACTATGTCTGTATCACCTTGCTAGTAATAGGCGACAGAAAAAGATTCATTGCGGCTAAAATTTCGGCCGCAAAAATTAATCTCTTAATCATTAATGTAGAGGATTAGCTGGGAACTGTCACAAATCCCAGACTGGGAGATGTAATAGTTTATGACAGGACAACAATCACGAACAAACAAGTTTAACACTTAACAGAACAATCCATCAGACTCACACATTTATTAACCATAATTATACAGATAATAGCGCAATTACATACATTATATTATTGAAATTAACTGCCGTACAACGGCCTTATTCTCACATGCACTCTTCCCTCAGATCCACAACCCGGTAGTTACTTCCTAAAGGCACTTCGGCCTCAGCCTCTCCCCTCAGGGTCTTAATAGCACATTAATAATTCACTGGCACCGCAGTCTCTCAATATCACCTTCCTATTGTCATACACCTTAGCATTCAACTCGCACCTCAGCAGGGCAATAACACATTATCATTTCAATAGCCCATCAACATGGCAATAGTACATTATCAGTTCACTAGCCCATCAACATGGCAATAGTACATTATCACATTCAAGCTCATATCTACGTCCCTGTCCGTGGCCTGACTGCCACGACTTTATGTGCCTCTACTGTCCTGCACCGACAGCCTCACTTCTGGCCTATGTGTGGCCTCCGGCCCTATGCTGGCCTATCACCGTAGGCGGCGCTCTTTGGCCCGACCTCGGCACCTACAAGAATAACATTACATTGGTATAATACCCTACCATTTCTCTTCACTCCACCTCTCCTTACAACCCATGAAGCGTACACACAATAGTTCACCTTTCACTCACCACACATCTTACGGTAACACACCTCCATCGGAGTACACAATACTCACTCGTGCTACAAATCCATGAACTCACTTTCATCTATCGCTCATGGCGCACATTGCTATATCCAATATCAAGGACTTCCACATTCCTCACATATACTTATTTACATCATGGTAATAGACGAATATAATATAATACATCAATCATAATTATCAATCAACGTTCTACCTACCAGTCATCACTGGAAAAACACTCTCATCCGTCTTCTGACTGCTCCCCTTATGTTCGCCCGCTGGGCTCTTACTAGCGTCCGTTCAGTAGGACCTTCTAACTTGCAGTGATAGTAATACAGCGCTTTCGCCTCATTCAGACCCCCCACCACTCACAACAGCACGCTTTACTTACTTGTCTACGTGCGTTAATTTTACTCTCCTCCTTTCCCGTCTTTCCCTACTTGTCTGCCGTGAGCCCTTCTTACTCTACACCCGCTCTGTAGCAATCCCCTTAATTGCACTCACTCCACTCGTGACAGGAACAACTTTGATTGTGTAAATTAAATTAACTGACTGCATGTTGTTTTGAAACTGAACGTTTTAAAGAAATTAAAACTGGTGGGATGAAGCAAGGTTGAAGGCAAACAGAAAAGGCACGCCTGAAACACGGCAATTGCATCAGAAGAAAAGAACACACACTCACCAAACCCATAAACCCTCACCAACAAAACCTGATTAAAAAAACAAACAAAAAAGTCCTTTCTTTTCCGTTGAACTACCTCTACTTTTTGCACCAGTTCAAAACGGCCATTCCAGGCGCTGAAACAGCTCTTTTCCAGGCTAAAAAGAGAGAGAGAGGAAAATAGGCAAAATAAAAATATAAAACGACAACGAAAAACGTTCTATTTTTGCGGATCCCTATTGGTGTGGACATACAGACACAAGAAAAATAGTAAAAAATGAATTAAAAAATTACCTGATGAGGTCCAGCATAATAGAGTGAGAGGCCAATAATTATTTGTAGTTTGTGGGATTGGTATGTTTTATTGAGTAGCTGCAGCCTCATTTGAGTCTTTCATGTTCTGTTTGTAACGTTTTCTTATGTTTGTCTGTCCACACCCGTAGGGCTCCGCAAAGACAACAGTTATTTTATTTTTTCTCCAACTTTATTCTTATATCAGTCCTGTCGTTACTGCGACTCGCCGCTTACCGGTTTCCATTTAATGTAAAAAGAGAGAGAGAGAGAAGAAGAAACAAGAAAGGCCAGACAAGGAAACAAAAAAGCAGCAGCAGCAGTAACAGCAGCAGCAACAACAACAACAACAAAATACAAATGCCAGTGGCACAGTGAACCCTGAAAACAAAGATCTTTCTTCTCTCCAATAGAAACGTTCATCCATAGATCGCTCGAGTTCTAAGTGAGAACGTCTGATAGTCGTTACACAGCGTAGCTCATTGACATTCTTAGAAAATTCATAGAAATCGTATGGTAACGATTGTAACAATTTTGAGTCACTCTGTCTTCTTCACACCATCCGTGTATTTAAATTGGTCTTTGTAGTTCTAGTTCATATTTAATGCTTCGCCCACAGCATACTTTATTGTGTCACAACAGAACAAAAACATCCCACTGGGTTCAATCCGGGGTTCACATGATTATTCAATCGTTTCTCCACTAATGCCAAGGACCTAAATCACCAGTGCATACACGTCATGCACGGCCATGTTTTATAAACGTTTCCCACAAAAGGTCATGATGGCTGCCCTGTTTGTTCCTGTGCTTAAAGTGTCGTGTTCAAGTAAAGAAACAGGAGTACCTTTATACCAGTTATTTAAATGAAATACAGACACAGTTTCCCTTGTCAATTAGGTGTAAATGCCAAAAGCAGCGAACCTCCTAAAAGAAAGACCTACAGTCGTTTCGCTTGACAACGAACAGGTGTGGCGAAGTCTGAAAACGAAAGAAGTAGACGAAAAATGTTTAACTTTTCTTTTTAATCTCGGGCAGTGTATGATTACTTTCATATTTTTTAGGCTTCCAGAACCGGAACGGAAGGTCGCCAGAGATAAAGAGGTCAGCTAAGCCTGTGCAGTGATGTATTGCTGTTTGTGCGCACCCTATGACAATGAAAGAGAATTGTCACAAGATCATGTCTGAGTAGTACATCTAGTCTGTTCATGTGGCATCCACAGTCCGTGACTGAAGAAAATACAATGGGGGTGGGACAAGGAAAGCAGAGGGAGAGGGGTGGGGAGGAGGAGGGGGAAGAGAGGTGGGGAGGTATAAGGAATGAGGAGAGAAGGAGTGAATGGAGAAGAGGGGAGGGTAATTGGAGGAGAGGGGGAGGGGAAAAAGTCGAAGAGGAGGAGAAAGGGGAGACAAAGAGAAGGTGAGGGGTTGGGGAAAGGAATGTACGGGAACAATTAGTCCAATTAGCTTACACCTGGCCCTGATCATAAATGGTCTTGTCTGCAGCATCCGCTCAGCTCCTCTACAGAAAATGTCGTATGAAAAAGTAAAACACTCTTTGCTTCTGTATACTTGTCCACAGCATCCGTCCTTCTCTGCTCCTCACCGTTATAGAGGCAGAGAGTGTTTTATCTTTTCATACGTCATTTTCCGTAAAATAGCGGAGCGGAGCGGATGCCGTGGACAAGACCAGTAACTGCAGTCACCACCGCCATCATCATCACTGGCACTACTACCACTTTAAAATTCTAACTATTTCAAAATCTAAGTAAAGAGGAAACTATCTACATAAATTTCAGTGTCGCTTATCCTACTAGAACCACTGCAAGAATAATTAGTTCAGTTATTTTTCTGTAGATCTAATATAGAGAAATAAAGTCACTCTCTTATCTTTTTGTTAAAGAAAGACCAAAAAAAAAAAAAAAAATGACATCCAACAATAGCACTAAAGGAATTAAAAAAAAAAAAAAAAGGCAAATTTATTGCGCTCGTTTACAGAGATACGTATGACTGGCTGAATTACTTAATCCACATTTGGACAGAAATTAGTCATTGCACCTGACGTGAAAAGCCTCTGGTCTGGTAAGATTATCTGTAAATTCACATAGATGCTGTCAGTGAGAAAGTTTTTTGCTAACAAAATTTAATGTCTTTTCCAAAACAGAAATGAGCAGTGACAACAATCACAAAAGCTGTTTTGGCAATAGCATCTTGTTACCAAAGTCATTAATTATGACAGTAATACAGTGCACATTCTTTATGGCGGAGATTTAAGACCAAAGAATGTCATGTTTGTCCCACACTGCTGGTGGTGTATGGAGGAATCAGTCCAACACAGTTCTGTCTACGTGTATCTTCATTTTCATTAATGCTCCGTTGTAATCTGCATGTTTGAGTTTGAATCTGGATTTCACGGTATGTCGACACTGTGCCTTTTACGGTCTATTGGTGTACTTTATTAAAATTTATGTTTGCTATTCAGAGTTTGATCAATATAAATTTCACAAACACTGAATTAAATAGTTGAGCATAATTTTAATTACATTGGAAACAATTCTCAAAAGTTGTTTTTTATGGATCTGAAAAGAGTTTTAATATGTATAAAAGTTTTAAAGTGAAGTCGTAGATCATGGCCTTTCAGAAAGGACAAGATGCGTTGCGGTCCACGTCAGAAAATAATTCTTTCATGGATCCACAGGCATAATGCCTTTTTTTTTTTGAGGTTATTTGTTTAAAACAAAAAACAAAAAACAAAAAAACCCTCAAGGAAAACGAAAGAAGAAACTGCTCTCCGGTCAAGTTCTCTGTCCTCGTGACATTTTGATTTCGGAGATTTGACCAAAACAAAGACACCAGATGAAAGGATCCTAAACTCTGCAATAGCAGTTTGCCAGAATGTGACAGTCTTAACCATTTGCACAATCATCTTCAGGCTTAAAGCTAGGAATTTTCTCCCACTCGTAAAAAGCGTTAAATCACAGCCGAAAATTTTTTGAAGACTTGAGAACCGAAACGAAAAGAGGTGTGACTTAATTCACCCCCACCCCATAGACAAAATAGTCAAATTCAGAGGAACTGGCAAGATTCACACATTTGAATCGTTCAAGTTTCCTTTCCAGATCATGATGAAAAGCTTGGCCTTTCTTGCTCTGATTGTGGGCATTGGTAAGTACATACCCTCGAGCCCCCCCCCCCCCCCCCAAACAGTAAAGTTGCCAAGTTAAGTCATTATTTAATTCTAAATTAGTTTCATTTTTAGGTCTTGCACCATCAGTTTTGTATGACTTTAAATGCCGAACAGCAGTAGCATCAGCAGCAGCAGCAACACGTAATGCCGTTACCCTGCTATAACATTGTATCGGGAATAGACCTAGACCTCATCTTTGATTAAAACCGATTAAAACAGCAGTAACAGAAAGGGAAGAGGATTGGACCACTGAACATTACTGAATTCACGAACATTAATGCAGGAAGAATAACGGAATCGGATTTAAAAAATTCTTGTCTATTAAAGCAATGAATGTTCTTTTCTGTATATTACACACGTTAACGGCCAGCAGCGAAAAGGATATTTCCTGAAACACATAAACACTTAATTTCATGTTTCTCTTCGTTTGTAAGTGAATGCCGGTTTCCTGGACAGTTGGCCACGCTCCTGCCTGGTAGACTGCCGTGTGGCTACTTGTGGCTTTCCAAAAGTGTGTGTTGTTCATGACCACGACCTCAACTGTGGGGCGTGTGAATGTAAGTACTTATTGTTGCAAATTTTCAGTTGCATTATTAGTCAGTGGAACTTTAATTATTAGCTGAGGCTCTGCTTTTCAAATTGCTCTCCTTA
>OZ007568.1:75684235-75714235 GCA_963931925.1 Onchidella celtica
TAATCTACCACGTGGAATACAAAGAAAGGCGAACAGAAGTATTTAATAATTACTGTACCCATGAATAATAGAAAGAAGTATACGAAAAGAGCGAGTTCACTCCATTTTTTATTTTTTATTTATCTCTAACCCTATGGGTATGGCGTGTAACAGAACCTTCCAATCGTTCAGAGGAATAAAGCTCTAATTCCCCCGAGACGAAATAAACTGATTATGTGACCTCTTTCCTCTTGGTCTACTATTTTATTTGAATCCAAGGAGGAAAAACATTGATCTCAAGTTTCCCCAAATCAGTAGATCTAACAAATTCAAAAATGGGGTTAAACCACAATTATATTCGTTTCATGGGCACAGCTGCGCAAAGTGGGTTTTTATTGCACATTAACAACATTCAGGGGTAAGCCAGACCAAGGCTGACGGAGCCTCCACAATGGTGGCTCATCACCTAATTATTATGCATCACACTAAAACATTACTCGCTGTCCATACCGCGGCGGTGTGGGTGGTTAGTAGTGTTATAGTGTGATGCATAATAATTAGGTGGTGAGCCACCAGTGCGGGGGCCTACGCCAGCCTTGGTCTGGCTTACCCCTTTTAATATGTCAGATCCTGATGGTACCGAACAACGTGTAGTAGAAGAAAACTGAGCTGTAACCTGACATTATTATGTACGAACTCTTCAGGTGGGCTAATGAAAGGTTTTACAAGATTAATTCCAATTTGCATGTAATATCTTCCATCTTGGGTGACGTCCTGTCAACAACAGATGGTAGATATTAAAACGAAAAATTGAAAATGATAAACACGATTATTTCATGCCACGATCACCATCCAGAACAGGAGTTCCCAACTTTTTTTTTGCATCCCATTTACGCCTGGCAACTATTCGAAAGTAAATTTGCCTTCGCCCTGTTTTGCTCAGGGAAATGAGTTTACACTTCTTCCAAAATAAATCAGCCTATAATGGTGAAGTTTTAAAAGACTGTGTTTAACATCAATATTTTAGTTCAAAGGGCACAACAATAATGGCAAGACATGAAATCTCATTTCACTTCTTTATTGTATACTTCTTTAGTTCCTTTTGGGAGATTTGCCTTAGTGTCAGTGCAGCCCAGTTACAACTTCGATAGGCACGTCGTCGCCACAGTGCAGCGAGGGTCGGCGGGGTTTTTCTTGGGGGGGGGGCGGGGGGTGGTAGGGATACGGTTTCATTTCATTTAACCCTGGCAGTGGCCTGTTCGGCCTGCTCTTCTCGATTTCCAACAACAAAGGTATCTTTAACGTGCGCGACGTGCACACGAGCCCTCCGAGTTCTTCATCCTTATCCGAGTAGGCTAGGGTCCTCGATCCTACCTGCCCTAGGATCGGGGACAGAAAAATATGAGAAAAATCCCCCAATTCCAACATTCCTGCACCGACCGGGATTCGAACCCGGTACCTTCGGTATGAGAGGCTGACATCTTACCGCAGTCTAACGTGTCCCAGTGTTTAAGAACAATTTATATATGAACAGATATCGGTGTACCAGAACAAATCCCAAAACAGGAAAAATGCCAGCTGGACAGGTACAATTTATCCTGATCTAGAAGAACAAACTGAGACGGAGACCTAACAAACAATTAATTATGAACGACTAAAGAACAAAACATTCTCTGAAAATGCCCTGAATGCTGTCGTGTAAACGCTCATACAAAGAACTCGTTCATTCACTCATTCATTCTTGGCGCTTTCTTTTCCAATGAGAACTGTTAACAAATCGTCTCCTTAGAATGACAAGGTTCTATCTCCACTTTTTGGCTGAAGTGAGTTACACGCTACACACTACTTCTACAGGCCTTTTCCATTGTGTGTCGAAGTATCAAGCACATAGAGTGAGTAATTTGTAAATATTACTATAGAGAAAAAAACAATTATTTGCTCTAACACCTTTGATCACACGAAACTTCAGACCTCGATTTCTCAAAAGTCGACGGAAGGGAGTTAGAACCTTGTCATTGTAAGGAGAAGAAGTGTGACTGCTCTTTAGCTCCATGTTTAAGTAAATAGCCGGCACATTCAGCGGTGGTTTTCAATTTGAAAAGTCGGCTTTTGAGCATGTGGTTGCTCACTTTCTAACAACGCCTTCATCATCTCGCAAGCTGATGCAGTTTCCGTTATTTCAGTTGTCTTCTTCATCAGCCTTGCGAGTAACATCGTATCTTTAAATGTCACCGTGGCGATTCGGTTTTTTAAAAACCAACTAATCAAACAAAACAACTCTAAAATTCTTTGAACAAAACAATGTATCCTAGTTCCCGAGCAAGACCGTGGAAAGCTGGTAGTAGGCCCGAGCCACATGGCAAATGTATGCCTTCCCCCCTCCCCTTAATTTCGTCACCATTCCCTAAAACTGTAGTAATCGGTTTTGGCTACTTTTCAGGAGAAGCAAAAAAAAAAACAACAAAAAAAACGTTCATTTCAGCACAACTGGTCTAATTGTGATACATTTTTGAAAGTTTGCTATTCGATTACTTTTCAGCTTAGGAGTCTAGAACCTTCTTCTTAGATTCTTATGTGAATAACAGACCCCCTCCTCCTTCCCGTAGAGCAAATAAACAGTGTCACGTAAGACAGTGTGGTATATAGTTAAGAATCTCAATACATTTTAAAGCAATTATGTTTCATCGGAAAAAGCTTCAACAGAGAGAAGCCATTATGCGATATAGATGTAGTTTGCAGCGAATCTTTCTCTTCGAAAATGAAAGCACCAGGGAAGGTAGAATTTACTATCAGCCAAGCAGAACATTTGGGGCATTGGGTAACCACGCACTGTAATATAGAGGAACGTTCAAAGCTGATTAAGGTGCTGGGTATTTCCAGACCCAGAAGAAACATCAATTCTGCTATAGTAAAAGTTCAAAATTCAATAAATTGAAATAATTATTCACCGATCTTGGTTGTTTCCTCGAGAGACTACAGGATATACACACTCTGAATGATTCGTTTTGAGCAGTTGTTTGCACTATGTTAGAGAGAAACGAGAATTCGCGATTCAGAGTTGTATCACCCGACGTCTTTTCAGCTATCAAGGGCCAGGGTACCAGAGCTTGTCTCCCAGTTATTTGTAAGATGTTCTGTCTGAACGGATTTGCAAGAGGACCAGATGGCTGTCAATACTGTGCTTGTGCTTAATTACAGCAAACATGTTGGATTAGCAAAATAAAATTCAAGACACAATCTCCTGTTCTCAGAAATCGTTTTCTATGTTGTGTTCCTACCCCAACTCAGGTTCTCCGCCTCCGACATTTTCACATAAACATACAACTTGCATATTTGACCTTCCCCGGCCCGTCGGCCGAACCCGACGTGTGGCGTCTGAAAAGAAAACATGAAATTGGGGGAGGGGGAGGGTAAAGTGTAATACCTAAGCAGTGACGCAATACACAGGCTCCAGAAAGTGCAGTCACACGCAGACTGCATATTTTAAAAAATCAAAGAGTAATCCGGGATATGTCCCGAATTTTAGCAACTGGATTTGAAAAGTCGGCTTTGGAGTTTGAAATTACTTAATTTGTATCAATATCTTCATGATCTCACATGCAGTTTCAATTATTCCAGTTACCTTACCTTCTTTATCGCCTTAGCACACCCCTCCCCGCCCATAGAACAGTTAACCGTTGTCTCACCTAAAGGAGTGTGTGGCATACGGTTAAGAATCTCAGTATATCTATAAACAATTATGTTTTATTGAAAACCTTCCAACAAAGAGACGCCAGTATGTGGTGCGTAGCTTGCAGCGAATCTTTCTCTTCGAAAATAAAAGCACAAAGGAAGGTAGACTTTATTATCAGTAAAGAAAAATGGGGCATTTGGAGCATTAGAAACCCACTTACTGTGATTTTAGAGGCACTTTCAAAACAGATAAAGGTGATGGGCATTTCCAGTTCAGGAAGAAATACAAATTTTGAAAAAGCACGAAAAGTTCAAATTCAATATATTGAAATAGTTAACGATCATAGTTGTTTCTTTGTGATATTTACAGGAAATACACGTTCTAAATAATCCAAATTGAAGGGTTATTTGCATAATGTCAGAGAGAAACGTGAATTCACTTTTCAGAGAAGTTAGTATTATTTAACGTCTTTTCAGCTACCAAGCGCCAGGGTATCAGGGCGTGTCTGCCAGTTCTTTGTATGATGTACTGTCCGAACGGATTTGCAAGAGGACCAGATGGCTGTCCACATTGCTCTTGTGCTTAATCACAGCAATAATGTTGGATCAGCCAAATAAAATTTAAGACACAATCTCCTGTTCTCAAAAATGTTTTTCAATGTTGTGTTCGTACCTCAACCCAGTGTCTCCGTCTCCAACATTTTCACATAAACATGCAACTTGGAGAAAGAAGGACAGAAAAACAGGATACATCTTTTTCCCAATTTGGTGCCAAGATTACCAAGAATGAAAACAGTGTTCCTGAAAACAATTTCAAAATCACAAACAATCATCGTTTTCACCAGTCACAGCAATTACTGAATCTTTTTCCGGGTTTCATTTTTTCCCCCTGTTTTCTTTGTAGATTCCTCCTCCCCCCTAACAAACAACAATAACCAAAAATGTTAAAATGTTTACCTTTCAAGCACGTGGGAAACCACTGACAGGACAGCCTTGATGTAGGCCTCCTTACGTTGAAAAATGACAGTTAAAAGACAAGAGAGACCTTTAACAAATAACTGTTCTAAAATCTGTGAAGACCACCTTTCTCCCGCCCGTCAGCCGAACCCGACGTGTGGCGTCTGAAAAGAAAACATGAAATTGGGGGAGGGGAGGGTAGATTGTAATACCTAAGCAGTGACGCAGTCCAGAAAATGCAGACTGCGTATTTTTAAATATCAAAGTATAATCCGGGATATGTCCCGAATTTTAGCAATTTGATTTGAAAAGTCGGCTTTGGAGTTTGAAGTTAATTAATTTGTGTCAATATCTTCATTATCTCACATGCAGTTTCAATTATTTCAGTTATCTTCTTTATCGCCTAAGATTCTTAAGTGTCTAACACGCCTCCCAGCCCGTAGAACAGCTGAACGTAGTTTCACCCACAGGAGTGTGTGGCATAGTATAGTATATCTTTAAACAATTATGTTTTATTGAAAAGCTTTCAACAGAGAGAGATGACATCATACGATAATAATTATGTAGTTTGCAGCGACTCATTCTCTTCGAAAATAAAAGCACCAGGGAAGGCAGAATTTACTATCAGTAAAGCAGAACATTTGGGGCATTAGGAAACCACGTATGTGATTTTAGAGGCACTTTTAAAGATGATAAAGGTGATGGGCATTTCCAGTTCAGGAAGAAATATAAATTTTGAAAAAGCACTAAAAGTTCAAATTTCAATGTATTGAAATAGTCAACTATCATAGTAGTTTCTTTGTGAGATTTACAGGAAACGCATGTCCTGAATGATTCCTCTTTAACGGTTATTTGCATAATGTCAGAGAGAAACGAGAATGCGCTTTTCAGAGAAGTTAGTATCATCTAACGTCTTTTCAGCCACCAAGCGCCAGGGCATCAAAGCTTGTCCGCCAGTTCTTTGTAAGATGTACTGTCCCACCGGATGGGCAACAGGACCAGATGGCTGTCCATATTGTTCTTGTGCTTAATTCAAACGAACATGTTGGATCAAGTAAATAAAATTTAAGACCCAATCTCTTGTTCTCAAAATGTTTTTCTATATTGTGTTCATACCCCCAATCCAGTGTCTCCGTATCCAACATTTTCACATAAACATGCAACTTGGAGAAAGAAAGACAGAAAAACAGAATTCATCTTTTCCCAAACTGATGCCAAGATTATCAAGAAAGAAAACAATGGTTCTGAAAAACATCTTCCAAATCACAAACAATCATCGTTTTCACCAGTCTCAGCAATTATTGAATCTTTCCCCGGTTTTAGCGTTCTCTAGTTTCTTTGCAAATAATTTAAAAAAAAGTTAAAATGTCGTTTCAAATACGTAGGAAACCACTGACATGGCAGCTTTGCAGAAGAATTATTTTGATTGAGAAGTGAAGTAAATACCTTTCAAAATAACTGTTTCAAATTTTTCCCCGCCCGTCAACCGATGCCGACTGATGGCGTCTGAAAACTTTCCATTGGGGTGTTTGGTGCAGTCACAGGAAGACTGCATTAAAAAAAAAAAAAGTATAATTCGGGAATATGTGCCAGGTTGTAGCAACTTGTTCTAAAAAAATCGGCTTTGGAGTATGAAGTTACTTAATTTGTATCAATATCTTCATTATCTCACATGCAGTTTCAATCATTTCAGTTATCTTTATCGCCTTAAATTCTTAAGTGAAGAACACATCCCTCCCCGTCCATAGAACAGCTAAACTTAGTTTCATTGAAAGGAGTGTATGGCATATAGTCAAGAATCTCAATACATGTTAAAATAATTAATATGTTTAATGAAGAACCTTCAACAGAGAGAATTCATGGTGCCATAATTTAGTTTGCAACCAATTCTTGTCCTCAAAAGTGAAAGCACCAGGGATGGCAGAATCCAGTGCTGTCAGCCACTGGACGTTTGGAGCCAAGTATTATGATGTTAAAGGCACAAGTTGATAAAGATGGCAAAGATATCGCAAAGACCAGAACGTGGATAAATATAAATTCGCCAACAATAACAGAGCCAAATTCATTATGCCAAGTCATTTAACATTGTTCCTTTATGATATTACTTGACCTATTCCTCAGGACTTATGCATGCTGAAATTTTTGTTAACTAATTTTTATTTGTTTTTTGACGTGCACTATCTGGTGAAGAAGAGAACTCGCCACTTCAGTCGATTTTTAAGAGAAAATCGTATTACGGCTTTTCAGCTACCAAACTGGAGGGAATCAAAATGTGTCCGCCAGTGCTGTGTGAGATGTACTGCCAGAACGGGTGGGCAAAGGGACCTGATGGCTGTCCAGTTTGTTCTTGTGCTTTTAATTAAAATAAAAAATGTTGGATCAGTTCAATAAAATTGAAGACACAGTCTCCTGTGGTCAGATGTTATGTTCATTGTGTTCACTGCGTGTTCGTACCTCAACCCATTATCTCCGTATCCGACAGTTTCACACAAATATACGACTTGCAGAAAGAAAGAAAGAAAGACACAATTCACCTTTTTCCCCAAATTGGTGCGAAGATTGTACCAAGAAAGAAAAAAAAATGGTTCTGAAAACACCTTCAAAATCACAAACGACCATTGTTTTCACCAGTCACAGAAATTATTGAATCTGTTAATGGTTTTATCCTTTCCTGGTTTCTTTGTAGACTTATATTAATATGTCTACATTTCAAGCATGACAGGACAGCTTTACAGAAGGCCCTTCATTCAAAAGTGACAGTCAAAAGTTAAAAAATTAATGTTCTAAACTTTCATTTAACAGTATAAAACTTCATGATTCTCATTTAAAAATGATTAAAGACAAGGTAAATTTTGGGGTCACTGTTTATAATAAGCAGTATCTATCTCATCTTTCTGAAATTTCCTACATTCAACATGTTCCATGCTCAGCAGCACAGATGAATCAATATTGCCCAGTGACAAAACTCAATGTTCTATTTATAATGTTCCAGAAGGGCTTGGATGACCTTACTGTACAATGATTCGCAGTAAAAGTTGACTTAGTGTCATTGAAAAGACAAACTTTGAGGCAGAAAAGGAGAAATACATGAATAATCCTAGCTCTTCACCGACTTACTAATGTGCACGTATCCCCCAGCATGTTACTCACAATTTCTTGGTCAGTTTTGCAGTTTGCATGACAAGGAACTTCAAATTTTGTGACTGGTGCTATACTGGAACAATGGGCTGAACTTTTCTTACGGCTATTTGGTAAAAAAGAAATAATAACATCTTTTGAGAATTGGCTTTTAAATTATGCACAGACCAACTTGACGGTTGAGACAAAAAACACTCATTGGATTCTTCAGAAGCTGAAGCTCAAAGTGAAAATGTTTTCTAATGGTTTTCTACAAAATTGGGCAATTCATTAAATTGTTACTTAAACACTTGTTTCAGGGAAAGAAGTTAATTAACATTGAGTTGCAGTCAACTTTATTGAACAGACTGCTCTAAATCAGTGGTTCTTACAGGGTCCGATGTTGAGTCTCGGGACGGTGAAAATGACGAAAGGGAACTATAGGGTGTGGAGGGGGGACGAAAGCCTGCAGGGAGGCGGATTAATATTTTCCTAACTAGGGACTACAGTTTTGCATAATATCTTGACCATAAGTTTGGTTCATTTTAGCATAAAACCATTAAAATGCCAATTGTTAGAAAATAATCCTGTCAAGTACAAGCTGTCCAATTTCCTTGACCATTCAGAGAGGATCAAGTGATATTGTCCAGACTAAACACCGGTCACAATAGGCGCCCCCACCATATTATGTTCCCCAAGTTTAAAATAGGAACATCTGCCATACGTGAGTGCAGCCAGTCTCCTCAAAACATTGCAGAACTGCACACTCTTCTCAGCACTACGAGAAACATACTGGCCCAAACCCACCGACCTGAATGTCAAACTCTATGATGCTCTACCAGAACTGCAGAAAACCGTAGATTTCTTACAAGATCAAATCTGCAGATTTAGATTTGGTGGACGAAAAAAGAAGAATGATCTCAGGTGTAGGATGACTTTACAGACAAGGCATAGCTGATGACCAACATAATTTCAATTGCAATGATAGGATGGCACCAAACATTCACCGACTTAAAGAAAAACCAAACCAACAGTAACAAAAAAGAAAAAATCCACTGAAACTTCAAATCTTTTGCTTGGACCATAATATTTCACAACCTCGAAATAAACTAAATTCATAAAGAATGAGTTGTCTCATGATTCCTTTACTTGTATTTATTAAAGTTTGAAACAGATGACGTATAACATGTTAGAATTTTTTTTTTAATGATGACGAATGGATTGGTCACACCACAGGGAGGCACCATATGCCTGCGATGACAGTGAATGGTTTGTGTCGTGCATTAATATATTTCTTGCGCGTCCTTCTACACTTCAGACAATCCCCCGCTTTACACGTCAATCAAAAGGATGATTAAAGGATTTTTGAACCATGCAAAAACCCTCTGATAGATGATTTTCTTAGCGTCATCTGATGGAATATTTTACAAATTATTGACTGATAAGTCATGTGTACATGACTTTATCTTGAAGTTAATTTCAAGAAAAAAAAACCAAAAAACTTTTAAAATCCTAGTATGATAACAGAACTGTTGATACATTTATATTCTAATGTTATGTCTTTCTTCCGTAGCCCCATTAATTTATTCACTATAGATTTGCCATAATAAAGTTAGCCGCCATGTCATATTTTGATACCTAATTCTACAGACTGAAACTGACTTAGTAAAACTTTTTAAAAGAACATCGCCACCACCGCCCCTGAATTCATCATCCGCGCTCATGACTGTGTTCTCTCTGATAATGCAAATTGTGGAAAAACCAACAATGTGAAAGATGTAACAAAGCCAACTGGAACTTGACATGAGGGTAATTTTCTTTACGGCACGGTCAAAGTGTCAGATTGGTTCAGCAATGCGGCACTGTCGACAAGAAATCTCACTTTTGAATCCCACTCGGGACAGGGTCTAGAGCATTGGGTCTCAACCTTTTTTAGGCAATCACCCCCTTACGCTCCAAATTTTCTTTCATCGCCCCCCTCCACCCCCCCCCCTTCTCTCTCTTTCTCTCCCCCCTCCCCTTCGCCCAATAGATGCATTTCACTAACAAACAGATTTCACACAAATTATGATTTTAAGTACTTCATAGCCTTGTTAATGACAATAGACGAGTTGATTATTCATTATAAAAATAGAAAACATTCTTAAAAATCAAATGCACTTTAAAAAAAAAGGAGGGGGGGGGGAGGGGGGGTTCTGTTCATAAAACTCATTTATGCCGCTGCTGAACGGGTCAGTGGCTGTCCTATGTTTGCCTTGAAATCGTCTTCCATTCACGTTTTAACCCTTTCATCGTTTACGCCCCCCGTGTGGCCCTTTTCTTCGTTGTCGCCCCCCTGGAAATCAAAATCGCCCCCGTGGTTGGCGATATCGCCCACGCTGAGAATCACTGGTCCACAGTAACTGATTTCTTGCTGTGTCTACACGACATTCTCTTGACGGAATCCCGCGACTGAGCACTACACTAGCCACGATATCACAACAACGCCTTGCGTTTGGCAACACGCCAAAACGGCAGTGGGTTGCACCGTTTCTTCCACTGACAATGGGCAGTCATCCTGACTGAATGAGGTAAGTATATCATGTGACCAAGGGGTGCACACATTGAATATCAGTTGTAAACTAGCTGCATAAACCTCTGTGGTTTCTCCACAGCTAGCACTGTGCATTCTGTGTGTCAGTATCTTATAGTTTTGGCTCAGGACATTATTGAAACTGCCTATTTCTTTTCTAATAAGCCGATGTTGTGTCACAGGTCAAATATTATGTCTTATATTATACTTTTTTGAAGGTATCTATTTCTTTTGTAGCAACCTTGTAGTGTGTAAAAGTGATTTCGTGGTAATTGGTTGTAGCATGATGCATTTTGGTTGAAAGAGAGGAGACAAAGAAGGATCGAGAAACCCTGCTAATACTTATCTCATTTGTCGTGGCGAGTCTCCACTGAAGCTTTGCTGCCATACAAGGGAGGGGGAGGGGGGCGTGCCTTTATATCTCCTCAGCTCCCCCTAAAACAACAACAACAACAAACTACAGTGATGTGAAAGGTCCTTTCTCAGGTCGAAACCGTGCAGACAACTTTAATAATCTGATGGGCTAGTTGGATGTCAAAGTATGGTCAAAAATTGGCAAAAAGAAAAAAAAAACGCGCAGCTAAGTAGACATATTCTATTTATATTCTGTATATTTCATATCTTTTATTATTTTTTTTTAGAGGTTTAGCTTTTCAATTTTTCCAATAAAAAGGGTGTTGCAGAAATATTGGCCATTTTCTGTCTTCTCTTTTAGTTTGCATTTCATTGTACCATATCGTTTGCGTGATTATTTCTTACTCGAGGCCTTGCTATACAACTTTTTCTTTGTGCCAATATTTGAATTTGCTTTAAGCCTTGCTGGAACCCCACAGTTTTTCTGTGGTTTTTATAATACTTCATCAGTGTCAAAGTATGGCAAAGAATAGAGAAAATGTATATTGCAAAGCCCCGCCCTACACTACAAACAAACAACAAAGAATCGTTACAGTAAAGCACCTAAAAAAAAAAAAAATCACACCCAAAAAAAAAAAAAAGAAAGAGAGAAGGACGGCGAACTTTTCATGGTCAAAAACTTCTTCAATCGTGAAATACTAAAAAAAAAAAAAGTACACTTAAAACAATATGTGAAACATTTTTTCGAGAAAAACTGAATGTCAGCTGCTGCGAGACCCTCAATAAGGAAAAAGGCGTGCCGTTGTTGGAGCTCCTCACGCGATCAAAAGACAGGAAGCTTCTTGGTGTGGACGCAGGTGGATTAATGGAACTTTAGGAATGAATGCGAGTTCCATTCGACGCCCTACAAGTCTTAGGGTGCCCAGAAGAAGTGTTGGATGCTCCAGACAGAAATGTGATGATACCTTTGGACCAGAAATGGGTTCTGGTCACCTGGAGGAAAACGGGCCGGGATCAAATAAAAAAAAAAAAAAGAAAATGATTTTGAAGTAGATAGTGGAGAGCTTCAAACAACTTAAGGATTTTCACAAGATGTTCCCTTTGGGAAGTGTAATAATACATTATAGTTATAACCGCAACACAACAATACTCAGAAAATGCAACAACATTATGATGTCAGGTCCATCCAATTATTCAGACACACAGGTAGGAGATACATTTTTTTTTTTTTTGTGAAGAATCACAAAAGCTTTTAATTTCTCATTTTCTTCCCTGTTATTCACACAACAGCGAATACTTCCATCTGATCCTTTGTGATTGCACATTTTGGGCGAGGAGGTCTATGTAATTCCTGAAGTGTTCTGAATTTCCTGGATCATCTCCATTGCTATAGTGTCGTAAGTGCTTCGAACAAGTTTTAAAGGAAATTAGAGAAATGCAGAAAAACTGTTTCACGTACTCAAATTTCACATCATACAAGAAACGATAGCTTTGTCCACATTCGCTGTAAAGCAGGCGGATGCGTCAAATTGCTGCACTGTTTACATGACTAATGGATGCGATCCTCCTATAGTGGAATCAAACACCTATCAAAACGACAGCAGGCATAAAGTGGGAGTAGAGTGTTGCACAAGAAAGTCTGTCGCTGATTGGTTAGGCCTGACTTTCGAACACAAGGTAAACTGCATCATCTATGTTGTGACTGCAGTTTGAAGTTCAGCCTGGATACCATTTTTTTGTTCAGCTCAGCACAACTGTGTTCATGAAGTCCACCCGACCATTGCTGAAAAGCTGAACATAAATCTTTTAATAACTGATATGGACAAAAGAGACCAGGCTACTTTATTCAGGACTAGCTGAGTACCTGTTCGATGAACAGGTTTGTGTAGGTTGTTTTTTTTGGGGGGGAGGGGTGGGGGTGGGGCTGGGGGTGGGGGGGGGGGGTAAAACTTAAGATGCCTGTGAACTAAGAAAGGCATTAATGCTGCATAGATAGCTTATAAGAGAGATGCAACAACAAAGGACACCACTTCAGACGAAAAGGAATAAGAACAAAAGCCGAGATGGGTAGGTCATCCCTAAAACTCAACGAAAGGACAGTACGCAGTGTGCAGTGGTGCGCACCGACATTTTCAGGAAGTGATAATGTCATAAAAACCTACAGCATGTCAATGAGCCTAGTGAAAATTGGGGAAACAATAAATTTCCAATAACAAAAACTACACTGATTTGAGACTTCTATTAATAACTGCGCACCCTTACATCCATTCTGATATATCATATAAAGTTTGGCGTCTGAGTGTTGAGTGGTTCAGGAGCCTTTTGCAGCGAAAAATCCCAAGTCCACAAATATATATAGTATAGATAATCCATCCCCCTGTGAAATTATTTTGTTTGAGCTTGAAACGTTGGTGGACATTTGGTATCACTTACTTCACTTTCGCCTGTGATCCCTTCTGGGACACAGGCCGCCATCAAGAGCTCTCCAGGTATCTCGGTCCTGGGCCAGTCGTTCCAGCTGTCCCCAGGTGCGACCCATCTTCTTGGTATCTGCCTCCAGGTCCCGGCGCCAGGTGTTTTTCGGCCGGCCTCCTTTCCTTTTCCCTTGAGGATTCCATGTGAGGGCTAGTCTTGTGGTATTGGATGCAGTTTTCTGAAGCGTGTGACCTATACATGTCCAGCGTCTCTGTGGGATTTCTTTATATATGGACTCCTGTTTCGTTCGCTGCCACAGGTCCTGGTTGCCAATGAGGACATTTGAAATACTAGAACTTTATTAATGATTCATCTTTGTCTTCACGTCATTACTTTACCCCATTGTTCTGTTTCTTTCTTCAGGCAGGAAACTGCTGGCGAATTTTATTGTTAAACAATTTGAACAAGTTTTGCTTTTATCTTGCAGGGTAGACAGGAGAGCAAATTACTGTCAAGTCTGCGCTAAGGCATACCTGCCCACTCTGTGTTCCTGACATGGTACCGAATTTGATGAATTACCAAAATTTCATGCAGCAGTGTTTCATGGCACAAGCGGTAGGTTTCACATGCATGACTTCTTCGCTAAATCGAGACTGTTCAAGAGAGCCTTATCTTGATGTCCAAAATATACCAATACATTTTTTTTTGGGGTATTTTGTATAGGCTACTTCTTTAATCCCATTTGGGAAATTTACCTATGTGTGATTGCAGCCCAGTTACAACTGGAACAGACACATCGCCGCCACAGCGCAGCGTCCGTCGGCGGGATTTTTGTTTGTTTGTTAATACATTGCCCCGCCCTGAAGATTGTGTGACTTGGGTCAACACAGGGGAAAATAGAGAGGGGTGGAGTTGGGGAGGGGGGGGGTGAGTAGGCCTATTTTAAAACCTCCAGTTTAATATACTACATAGAACACACGTGAAACTAATAATATTCGTCGCTGTTGTTCTCTGTCCGTTCTCCACAATTAATTCGTAAGCGGTGTTATCAACATGTCTACATCGATGCGTCAGATGATAATGACATGAAATTATGTCATCTGTTAGACAATCCTAAATTCTACATCCATGATTCTTTGCCTAAACATTCATGGTACCAACTAATATTTTGACTTGGTTCTGTTACTTCGTCGATGTCAGAAATGAAATAAAAGGCAAGTGTCACGATGTACCTTTAGTGTAGATAACTCGGAAAAAAGACAGGCAGACCCTGGATTGAATCTGTAAATACGGTTATACATTTGTCTAATTTTGCCATAAGTATGACCCAGCTTCACGCGGAGTTAGATACCTCTCCGTTATATGACATCATTTAATTTCGGTGATCATGAGGGAAGTTTTCTTATAATTATAGTGACGTGCAATGGTGAATGCTTATCTATCATAGTTTAGTCTTCACTCTTCGGCAATAACAAATAATTATTATTATTGGTCATTTGAACACTTGTAAATATTTATCGAGTGCAAGAAACTGGATCATTATTAGGGATCATTAGTGAGCATACCAAACAAATATAGCTAAATAGACCACAATTTAATATGACACTTATTACATGCCATCGCTGGCATTGTATACCAAAATTTTCGAATATGACAAGTTATAGTTTAGGAAGACACGTTTCTTTGTCAAACTACAACAACAACAACAACAACAACAACAACAACAACAACAACAACAACAACAACAACCTAAACATAGTCAGAGCTTAAGGTAAATGTCTAATAAAATTTAATGTTTTATGCGATCATGTAATAATAATACTCATGCCAACTGGCACTGAAATGTAATAGTACAGATAGTATATATAATTTTTCTTTCAAAATTGCCCGTGATTCTTATTTTTGACCAAAATTTTGGATGTCACCAATATTTTCGTAATTTAAAGTCATCAGTGGCGTTGACTTAAAAAAGACAGGAAAGGAAGCGATTTGTGGTCGTTACACCATAGTCATTTACTGAACTGCCACAGCAGCGGGACAGAGATTTCAGGGTATGTAAGATAATACTTTACCTTCAAACTTCCAGTCTCTTGTCGGCATATTCTACGACAGCTCAGAAAATAGTTTGCCGGTTACTAAATAGTGCTAATCGGGCCAGGAATGTGATGTGCGGTGCGTTGCTTCCAGTGGTCTTGTTTGACAGACATAGTCTTCATGCTTCAGTCGGAACCTTTTGTTATACATTATAGTGCTGTTAAGTCAGTAAATCATTTATTTACATTGTTCATTATTAACATTCGTGTTTGTCATTAATCTGCAGGTTTGATTGTCTCTCTTCGACGTACTGCATTAACGCAGAATAACTCAAGATGACACAGAAGCTGTTGCGTGCTCTTCAGTGCCGGACGGGACATTGGCTTTGTTATTTTAGCTGTTCGATTTTCATCATCGCCCATTTGGCTAGTACCAGTCAAAACTGTCCCACAAAGGACCAGAAGCGAAATGTTTATTCTCTGGAGGTAACCGATGTCTATAAGGCGAAAAATAAATCGGTATGTACTGCCACTGAAGACCTCAGCCCGCGTCCACTTCTGGACGATAAAACAACTAATTTGATCATGTTTATACAGTACTGCATTATCAATTCACTGATCTGCATTCTGGGGATTGTCACAAATGTCATCAACATGATCGTGTTCCTCAAACAAGGATTCAAGGATTCGATTAATATCAGTCTTTTTGGCTTGGCACTCTCAGACTTAGGAAGTTTGACTACCTTATTGTGGTTAAACGTTTGCTTCAGCCCATTGATGCAATTGTCCGAGTCTCCACTGGTCGCAGATGATATTGCGTATTTAACTGCGGGATGGCCAAGAATAGGTTTCACGCGTGTTACAGCTTGGATTACCGCATTCATCGCATTTGAGAGATGTCTTTGTATCACCATGCCGCTCAAAGTTCATCTGATCACCACACCCAAAAGAACACGGATTATCATTATCACATTCTTTGTTGTCCTCGCTGGCTCTATCTTGCCAACATACTACACCAGTCGGCTGGTGTGGAAGTTTTCTCCGGAAAAGAATCGAACAGTTTACGGACTGGTATTTACGAAAGATCGACTAGAAATTGACGGTATAATGTTCGGTATCTGTAGCATCTTTATGCCCATGCTTTGTTTTACCATTGTCGTGATCTGCACCCTGATCTTAGCAGTCAAACTCAACAGCAAGTCGAAATGGAGAGAACAAACAGCAACAAAAACGGAGACAGTGACAAGCAAAGACAAAAAAATTGTCAAGATGGTCAGCTTAATTTCTACTATCTTTATTATCTCTTTCTTTCCAAACGTTCTGGTATTTTTTGGCATAGCTTATGAGCCGGAGTTCACTATTGACGGTGCATACAAAAATTTGCTTAAAGTTAGCAGCGGCTTCATCTTTTTCGGTGAGTCTGTCAACTCAAGTGTCAATTTTTTTGTATACATAAAAATGAGCTCAAAATATAGAAATACAATCAATGAGCTGTTTAGTTTAACTAAACATGTCTAATGGTAATTATATGTACATTGTGGGAACTACATGTACATTCCGTGATTCTGGGTAATTCTTCAGTTTGTGAATAGGACAATTTCAAATGCTTAAAATTACTGACATTATGGGATACGCACAAGACATGAACATTATTTTAATTGTAACCAGTGAGAGCATGCATGAAATGTAAAAAAAAAAAGTGTGTTAAATCGCAAGAATCATTACCTGCACAACTGTACTGTCATTACCTGCACAACTGTACTGTCATTACCTGCACAACAGTATTGTCATTACCTGCACAACTGTCTCGTCATTACCTGCACAACTGTACTGTCAAGCTTCAAGAAGCATATTTCTGAAATGTATGCATTCCAGTATTTACACAGGAAAGACACAATATTTCCCCTTTTACAGAAGACCGAACATGAGGATCTTACGTAATTACATGTATTTTAAAATCGTATTGTCCCATGCACACTTTAACCTAACTTAGAAAAAGGCGAAAATCACTTGACATAATACATCATTGTGTTAAAAAGTGATCTAAAATTTACCAAATAAAAAAAAAATCGACTGCAATAGCATCATAGATGGAGACCTTGATCTTTATTAATGAGAATACTCCTTGTCATTAAAAACTGAAAGGAAAATATTCCCTTGTATATATGATTGTCTTGCTTTACATGAAACAATAAATACTAGTATTGGTGTGAGTATTCTGTATGTCAAGTGTTTACAGTCCTCTACGCTAAGAACATTTTGTCTTGTGTATGGCATGTTTGTCTTTGTTGAAGTATCCTTGTAGCGTTTGTCGCTCGGCCATGTTTGCTGAGCAATCGTGTATAATAATTATGTGCTATTGTCATGGGCGTATCATAGTTTATGCACATGAAATATCCTTTTGTCCTATTCTCTCTACTCTAATTCTATTTAAATTTGTGTTGCTGCTGTTAGTGTACTCAACCTTGAATGTGTTCCATGTAGTGCAGATGTGTCGCATGTTGTTGTCCTTTCCCTGTTTGTATTCCTCCCACTCTCTTTTCCAGTTTTCCTATAATACTTTATAATTCTGTTCTGTCTAACATACTACCTACTACTATTTCCTGCTGCACCCACTGGTGCTTAGGGCAGCAACAAAGGATCTCCAGCCCTGTCTGTCCTGGGCCATCTTTTTGAGAGTTCCCCAAGAGTGACTGAAGGATTTCATCTCTGCCTCGATCGTTTTCTGCCAGGTTGCCTTGGGTCTGCCTCGCTTGCGCCGTCCATCCGGTGTCAACAGAAGTGCCGTTTTGGTGATAGAATTTGCTTCCTTTCGCAGTCCAAGCCATCTCCATCGTCTCTTCGTTCTGTCTAACCCAACATCATATCTTGGGTTGTCTGTCTTGAGTGTTGAACGGCCCAGAGTGAGTCGGTGAGGATCGCCATCGCCTTCTCCCCTACTTGCCGGTGGTCGATCTCCTAATGTTTTGTGTAGTGCGCGTAGTTCAGCTGTGAGTATGCACGTCTTGTCTGTGATGCGTTGCCGCAACTACATGTTTATGTCTGTGCTGTAGATCCCTACCCTTCTGTCCGTGATCCGTCTATGTATACTTTTGCCATCGCTTGGTAGTGTTGATGTCGCGATGTGGGTTAGATGGGGAGAATTCGACTGACACTCTTTCGAGGTCCGCTCCCACAATCGACGAACACACAAAAAAAATACTTGCACTCTAAAAACTAAATAAATCAATTGCTTTGATTTTTAGCAGAACTGTAGGGCAGTTTAATTACAGGAATTAATGTAACAAATATAATTATAAATATAAATATCAATTCAAAGGCAACTGAATCTAACTAATGAAACTACAGCTTTCTATAAAGACTAACTTATTCACTCTAACTACTTGTAGGTCATATGAGTTATATGCCAAATAGAATCCGCGCACGTGGCGACGGATATAACAGTTTAAATTCTATTAATTCAATGAGACATGTTATGATATGGACATTTCCTCTAGACACGCCATGGAGAATGCTTGTACAACCATGCGTTGTCTGGCGGTAGCTCTGAAACTGTCTTCAAAAGTAAGTAGAACGGTTCACTTTCATCATTACAAATTAGTATGGACTCTCACCATGAGGCCCTCATTGGGAGTGAGAGCGCTGGATGTAAACGCTGTGGGTTCATATCAAACCAAGTAGCTTAGGCTCTGGAGCTTTAAATCATGGCGCTCCTTACAATATGGACTACTCAACTGCGTCTCTATGTCTCTCATCTGGCTGAGGACTATCGCCGTCCACCTCGTAAATGGATTGTCTACATGTGGCCTCTATCTAAGCTCTGCACGGGTTTAAATACTAAAGCTATGTCTCGACCTTCCGTCCAGATTCATACATTTGATTGGTGCAGCCGCTGGGAGCTCAGCCTGCAATACTAATTTATGCTTGTCATGGCCTGGCGCCAAAATCAAGGTCAATTTTACGGTCTAGACAAAAGTTAAAATGCGAAACATTAACTACTAAAATCTTCAACCCCCGTGCTTTCTACTCTTATGCACGAATTTCCGAACGCCAACTAAGCGTCTAAATAAACTACCTTTAATCGCCCCTTATCTATGTTAATCAAAATCACGGAGTCGAGAACTGCTCTGTCATTCCTAGCTATACATTTATTCTATCTCGCCCCTCCTTCTCTCCATCCATCAGAAAAAAGGTGTTTCAAAACAAACTGTTCACGAGAACAGCTCAAGGACAAATTACGCTGGTTATAATCAACAAGATCGTAAAAATTAACTCACTGACGTCGTGACCTAGCACGGCATTTATGATCCTAATGTGATCATGACAGTTGAGACAATTAGTGAACAAGATCAGCATATACGCAGACCCTACAATCCAATAGATTACAACCCCGACCCCGTCCTGGATACATCAAGAACGTGCAGCATCTGAACCAACAGCCACAGCTTCCAGCCTCCAAACCTCTCTGACGTGGACCTGCAGCCCATCTTGTCATTTCTGAGAGGACACCATTAGTGAACAAGATCAGCATATACGCAGACCCTACAATCCAATAGATTACAACCCCGACCCCGTCCTAGATACATCAAGAACGTGCAGCATCTGAACCAACAGTCACAGCTTCCAGCCTCCAAACCTCTCTGACGTGGACCCGCAGCCCATCTTGTCATTTCTGAGAGAAGTCGAACTCTACAAATTGATTTAACAGCCTTTTATCCCCTCTTGCAGTATCCGGTTTTCTTGGCTAGGGTTAAAAGATGGTGATGAGAAAACATTTGATAGCGATGGCACCAGTCTGGTGCGGTCTTGTGGGTTGCTCCGCCCAGTGACCCGTATGGGCGGGGAACATGGCATAGAATACTAATAATACTAACCATTAATTAGCCTTCTGCACGTGTAGCTTTAACATCAATCCTCCCCCCTCCTTTTTTGTCTTCTCATATAAATTCATTAACAATAACCAATAGATAACCCTAATAAAGAAAGGCAAAGTCAGTTTTTTAAACAACACTTACTATCGACTGTCAGATAACAGCAAAGTACAGACCAACACCGCGGCGACATCGAAAAGGAGCTTTTATCATACTTACAAAATTCATATAGATAATTAACAGTACGGTCCTTTTCCCGTTGGATCTTTAATTTCACTTTTATTTGATCTTACCTATAGGCAACTGAAGGCTAAAAGCTAGCCCAAAAAGACGTAACGAAAAAACTGTGAGAGACGGAAAGTGGCCGTTATTGTGCCGACGTGCCATTAAACCCAAACTCAGAGTCAAAACCCAGTCTCCAAACCATCAATTAATGATAATTATATTATGATAGACCGCAAGCCGCAATAAGGGAAGCAACTTTTAGTCCTCTCCACTGCAGGGGCGATAACAAATAAATAAAATACAAAATATAAAACCAACATAATTACCGCCCTTACCATGGGGCATAAACCATTATTGTAAGTATATCCCAACTACTCCACCCCTAACCTTCCATAGTAGGGGAGTATGCCTTATTCTCCCCTTCAGCCTTTTCTCTGGCCCCAACCCCTAAATATAAAGCAAAAGAAATGAACAGTCCGAGGGGAAACCATTTTGAGGGTAAGCAAGCAAGCAAGCAAACAAGCAAGCAAGCAAACAAGCAAGCAAGCAAGCAAGCAAGCAAGCAAGCAAGCAAACAAGCAAGCAAGCAAGCAAGCGAACAAGCAAGCAAGCAAGCAAGCAAACAAACAAGCAAGCAAACAAGCAAGCAAGCAAGCAAACAAACGAGCAAACAAGCAAGCAAACAAGCAAGCAAACAAGCAAGAAAGCAAGCAAACCAGCAAGCAAGCAAGCAAGCAAACAAGCAAGCAAGCAAGCAAGCAAGCAAGCAAACAAGCAAGCAAACAAGCAAGCAAGAAAGTAAGCAAACCAGCAAGCAAGCAAGCAAGCAAACAAGCAAGCAAGCAAGCAAGCAAACAAGCAAGCAAACAAGCAAGCAAACAAGCAAACAAGCAAGCGAGCAAACAAACAAGCAAGCAAACAAGCAAGCAAGCAAGCAAATAAGGAAGCAAGCAAGCAAGCAAGCAAACAAGCAAGCAAGAAAGCAAGCAAGCAAGCAAACAAGCAAGCAAGCAAGCAAACAAGCAAACAAGCAAGCAAACAAGCAAGCAAACAAGCAAGCAAACAAGCAAGCAAACAAGCAAGCAAACAAGCAAGCAAACAAGCAAGCAAGGAAGCAACCAAGGAAGCAAGCAAACAAGCAAGCAAGCAAGCAAGAAAGAGAAGGAATAAGATAAAGAACAGAACAGAGGAACCGACGTGGGAGCCCTTTTGTAGGCTAAGAAAGCCAGAGACGACAGCAGGACAGAAAATTTCGGCTATCGCCTTTGTCAAGAAAAAAAAATGGAATAGAGAAAACAATCGAACAATAAAAGATTTCAACAGGAAAGGTATAGAATCGAATCGAAGCCGGATAATTATGTATACTCGACTGCGAGTTCTATATTCCTACAATACTTTCTCTGTCTATTTTAGCATTGTTTTAAGTTTTCTCGTATGTAAGGCTCTTTAAGTTCTCATAAGAAGGTGGAAAGCATTCACTATTTCCTAAATCGGGGCCAACTTTAACAAGAAAGGAAAGCAATCATTTTGAACAACACCTTAAAAATCACATTATAACCATTATTGTCATCGGTGGCAGAGGCTCTTGAATTTCTTCCAGGTCCCCCCCCCCTCCCCGCCCCGCCCTTTCCATTTCTTTGTACCCTCCCGCATCCGCAGAAAAAAAGAACAACAACAACAAATGTTAAAATTTGTTTCGAGCATGTAGGAAAGTACTGACATGAGAGCCTTAGTGCTGCGCTGGGAAAGTGAAAGTAAAAAATGAGAAAGACCTTTTATTGTACAGTTTGGGACTTGAGTGGAATGTTTCCACTTTATTCTGGGGAGACACAATAACTTGACTCTCTCCAGCCCTTGTACTACTTGCGTTGGTGATACATGTATCAGTCTCTCTAGGAATAGAAAGAAAGTAGCAGGTCAAAGATATTGATGTTATACTCAAGGCTCAAGCACACATGCAAGCAGCACCACAGACACCACTCTCACAATCACAACAACACCAAACCTTACTGTTGATGCACTACAAAATGTACACCAAACAACCCTTTAGCCTCCCACTTAACATACGACATGCTGCACAAACACCACACAACCAAGTCTGACCAACTCAGACTCAGAACAGAACACCTGTTACCTTCACATCGACTTTCCCACATTTTTTTGGGGGGATTTATTCAGATAAAACACTAAATCACTGTCTGTGCGAATCTAAAAATATGTAGTGGGACTCCCACTGGGAGAGAGGAACAACGAGTGTCTAAGAACGAGATTTGTTCACAGTGACTCGCCAAAGTTTCTGTGGTCACATCATGTAAGTCCAAAGTATTTTATATGTTCTTGAAATTAACCTACGCTCCTGTGTTTATAAATGGGAATACATGTATAAATGGTAGCATGGATCAGACAAGCGTGCCTTGAAACTAGTTTACGAAAAGAGATTTGGGCAAAAACTAGTTTTGGAAAATGTTGATAAAGTTTGGAGCAACTACTTTCCATTATCAAACGTAAACATCAAATTTGTGAGACATTCGGAGACATTCCTTAGTTTTCTTTCTTTTTTAGAACTTTTGACCTGGATGCCTTCTTTCTTGTCTTTTATTTGTTGGTAGTAAATTGGACTGTAAACGTGAAATCTGAATGACCCCAAGTTTGGACAATCCTCAATCGATCTAGCACTTGAAAATACTGGAATACCTTAGATAAGCGTCAGACAAGAACTTTACCATTTTGCATTTCAGCGTGATTGTCTTCAGCGTATGGATGTTTTGACTTAAACACAATTTTACATTTTAGGATAGTATATTAGAGTTATTGCCATGGTCCATTTTTTTTTGTCTGCTCAGATATTGTTCAAAAGAAGCCAAAATGAATGAATTTCGATCTTGATATTAGTAAAGAAGCCACAAATACTTTATGTTTGTTTAAATATCGCAAATTAAATTTTGCAGATGCAGCCAAAGCAAAATAAAAATCGAATGCCTTTCAATGAATTTTGTTTACTTTTCAGTATTTACATTGCCATTGAAATGTGTTTTCCTCATAGTTCAAACCGGTGAGGAAAGTAAAATTCATCCAATGGCAAAAACATCTCAAACAAAAATATCGTATGCCACGAATGAAGATGAAACTTCAACCATAGAACAGACCAGCAAGGTTGTTGTTTGCAATTGACAAATAATTTTCATTTCTACCAAGCCTGTATTGCATTGGTAGTGACTGGAAAGTCCAACAGATGTTAGCGTCAGGCCGGGCGAGACAAGGCAGGTAGATGATACCAAAAACGGATTCTCAGCATTCAGGTCGTAGTTGCCTGTTTGTCCTGAAATATTTTTCCTGCCAAATTTGTATGTGCCCTGAATAACACATCAGATAAACATAAAAGATAAGACCATTTTTCCTCTTGATAATATTTTTGGAAACGATAAAAAATATATTCTAGTGTAATTAATCTAAATAATAAAATAGAAATTAAGTCACTGTCAACACAGCAAAAATATAGAACGAACAAAATGATAATACAAAAAAAAATTTAACCAGCTTGGTGCCTTATCAAGAAAGCTAAGGGAAATTTAGGACAAAAACATGTCTGAAAATGGAGTCCATGTGCTGATCCTGCGTGTAGAGAAGAAGAGACATTTTTTTCCCCGTGGCTACGTGACTGACTTAAATTTACAGATGGATATGAAGGTCACGGTCACAGCACTTGAAGTACATGTATGTAACCATTATCTAGCCAAAGGCAGAGGTTGCTATGGCTTACAGGACAGTCAAGATAGGTCATTGGTTGATGCTGGTTGATGGTTTATGACCAGTTACTAAAAAGGTTCTGTACGGCAGCAATTTCTCCAGCGAGAAGCTTTTTGCTGTAAACAGACCAAACCTAACCCGAAACCAAAGGTATCTTTATCTCTCGGCTAACCCTAATATTTTTCCTAAATGTTTACTCTTAAAACAGATTTCACGTCCAACACTTAACCAAAATAACGCCCAGATTAAAAACAAATGAACAATAATACACCATATGGTGACTAAACTCTTTACATTATAGTGGAATTTAAAATCCTCCCAATGGGGTACATGGTTATGACGTCTTCAGTTATAATGGCCACCTGCACCATGATCTAATAGAGGACACAGCTCTTGGGGCCTGGTCTACAATTTAGTGTAGTCATAACCTGATGAGTTACTTACAGTTACAGCTGTCATACAGGATACAAAAAGTGTCTGTGCCCAATGTCACAGATTTGTGCTGATCTCTCTGATGTAGGTCATTGTGGGTGGTGGGTGAGTTCTTTGTTTCTCGAGAAGCCTCAGCATAAGAGCCCGAACACAAATTATGGAAAAGTTCTATCCAGTCTCAGCCCAAGACATTTGTCGCTTTTTGTACAAATTGGGATATTTCGGTGTCTGGTCATGGTCTGATATCTCTGAGTGCAAGTGTTTCAGGAGATACTGTTGGAGGAGCGTAAGATGCCAAGATTCTAATTCTGTCATTGTAATCGCGAGGAAGGGAAGAATGACAACCCGGCTGATAGCAAATGGTCATTGTCATGATCGATTTTCCCAGAGCCCAGATACAATGTCTTCGATTTCGTTTCGCTTTCGGCAATTTTGCTGAAGACGCCAGTAACTGCGGTTGAAAAGAAAAACAAAACGAAGATATTCTCGGCTTTTCTGAAAGACGAGACTGTCGTCATTTGGGAAAAAACTGCCGAAGGCGAAAGCAAAAGGAAACTGAAGCCACTGCGTGTGCGCTCTGAGACTGCTGGTCCCCTATCATTGATTCTTGTGCTCTTTTCCGTGGAGGTTCTTCATTCATCCTGCTGGTTTCAGTTTGTAAAATGGGCCTGGAGATACAGACCTTGGCTGTATTTCGTGAGAAATGTCACGTAGCAAAACAGATAAGCCTTGGTCAACTTATTGTTTCTTGCCATATCTTACACACAATCATCGAAGTAAGCTGTGTTTGTTTCCGTGCAACAGACAGAGAGACATAACTATAGAGCCATGAAAGAGATACTGGTTGCCTTGCTGTTGCTCGGCGTGGGTAAGTCTGTCTGATTGTCTGTCTTCATGTATATTGCTTTTTTCTGATTTATGCACCTTTGACAATCTCAGGTGTCGCTGTATCAACAATGTTTCTATTTTACTGGAGAGCATCAAAGTTTGGGAGAGGATGAGATTTCTTATGTACAAACATGCATGTGGGGAAACAGGTTTCTGCTTATAAGTTCAAAAGTATTAAAGATCTATCTATCTATCTATCTATCTATCTATCTATCTATCTATCTATCTATCTATCTATCTATCTATCTATCTATCTATCTATCTATCTATCTATCTATCTATCTATCTATCTATCTATCTATCTATCTATCTATTTATCTATCTATCTATCTATCTATCTATCTATCTATCTATCTATCTATCTATCTATCTATCTATCTATCTATCTATCTATCTATCTATCTATCTATCTATCTATCTATCTATCTATCTATCTATCTATCTATCTATCTATCTATCCATCTATCTATCTATCTATAATACATCATTAATTTGTGAGAATAATCACCAAGGGCAATGGTAAGGGAGCCGTAACTCAATACACAAGTATTATCGATACGCGAAATGGACGAGGACGCTGTGCTCCCTTTCTCAAATTGACTTTCTTCGCCACTAAAGCTTTAATTAGACTGTTTGTACTGTGGTATTTTCTGTCTTTTGATAGCTTTGGTCCACATTTCAAATGGTATTGCGTGCATTCCACACCTGTTTTACTGTTCCAATGGTGTCTTAGGCAGATGACCATGCGGCCATGTATTGCATTGTTATACATTTGAGCGGTGATTGCCTTTTTGAGAAACCCGACTGACCCATTGTCTATCTATCTATCTATCTATCTATCTATCTATCTATCTATCTATCTATCTATCTATCTATCTATCTATCTATCTATCTATCTATCTATCTATCTATCTATCTATCTATCTATCTATCTATCTATCTATCTATCTATCTATCTATCTATCTATCTATCTATCTATCTATCTATATGTTTGTCTGCCTGTCTGTCTGTCAGCCTGCTAGCCTGTCTGTCTGTCTGTGTGTGTGTGTGTGTGTGTGTCTGACTATCTATCTGTTATTCATGCAATATTACTGTCTGGTATTTTTCAGTGCGAGCTGGTGTCTGGAAGCGTATAGATCCCGACTGCCAGGAGACCTGTGTATCCCTGGGTGGCTGCGTCTATCCAGAGAGATGTATAACGCTCTCGTCTACCTGCAGCTATTGTTCCGGTATGTCAACATTTTTTTTACCATTTAATTTATATTTTGTTGCCATGGTGAGTTAATCGCAACAAATTATACACCGTTCTGGTGTGGTAGCCTGCAATTGCATGGCGCCTTACTGAAAACATTCCCTGAGGTAAATGAATCATAATTATGCTTTTAAAAAGTATACTACATTATTTTCTTTACATGCAGAAATTTAATGCACTCTTTCTCCCACCACGGACCACACTGTGTGGAGAAAACTGTCATAAATATTCACTTTACACTTAAAATTTTGACGGGAAAGAGAAGACAACCCCTGAAAAGAGAAGTATGGGGATAGTTGGTTTTCAGCTTCAGTAAAGTATTATAGTTAAATTACGACTTACTTCTGTCCAAGGATCCAGCGAGTTTTGATCCCGTGTAGCCTAGCATGATATACGCTTACATCTGTATTCTCAGATTATTTAAGGACAGAAGACCTTGACACTTGACTTCTTTTTCAGGTTCCATCTATCCCATAGATCTTGGAAAGCGAGACACCAGTCAAACTGAGGAAGGTAAATATATTATCGCATGAATGATTTAGAATTGCATGTCTTTTCATGGCAAGCGTCTATTCTTTCAAAATAACCAAGTGAAAAAAGCCTCCCCCCCCCCCCCGAAAAAAAAGTTGCGAATAATCGAGTAGAAAATGCAAAAAAACTGAGAAGTCATTTCTGATGAAACCTTTGGCAAATTATTATTGGTTACATAACAATGATTTTATAAGGAATGTGCGTTACATCAGTGGCACCAGGAGCAATTCAGCCACGTAATATTCTATTAGAAACTTTCTGGCACGAAGACAGACCACTGGACAACGTTTCGGTTTTTCGGAGAATGTTTTTTTTTTTCAATTGACGAATTACTTCAGAAAAATTCCTACCAAAAAATCAGCGTTTTAGGAAAACAGTCCACTGCGGTAAACGGAACGCAATTCGTTCATGAGCCCGTGATGCTAACGGGAAAGTTACGTAATCCGGCATTTGTCTTGCGAAAGGAACATAACCGCTCCAGAATAGAAGCATTTCGCTTTTCTCTTCAAAGACCCCATGTGGTGCCAAGTTCTGACTAGCAAAGCAGAGAAAGAAACAAAAAGCCAAAGCAACAACAACAGGAACAAAGACCACAAAAAAATAAAAACAACTGTAGTCTGACCTGCAGCAGCACTACAAAACAAAACATAACAAAGCAAAAAAAAAACGCCATCATCATCAGAAAGTTAAGATAAGGAAGAGAATTAAAAAAAATCCCGATTTTAAAGTCCCCAGGCCCACTTATTACACGGCAAAATTAAGACTTTTGACAAAAAAAAAAAAAACTTCCACAAAAATAAAAAACAACAAAAAACTTTAAAAATGCACTATGTAATTGAATGCAGTTAATAATTTCAGGGTGCCCCTGTCTTTCTTCCCAGGCTGATGTCGTGGAATCTTCCATTGTTTGCCCTTTAAGAACTAAATGTTCTCATTTCATGTTCTTTCACAGACTTGTGATTCAGCTGTTGTTCTCGTATCAGGTTCCAAACGCATGGGAAAGTGCCTTAAGGTCCTGACAACCTAAAAAGCATTACACAAGAAATCATAGTCACCGTATAAAACATGATACTCCGCTTCCCTTCCCATTCCATTCGTATCAAATCATTGCTCAAGTTTGGCTCCAAATCTAAAACAAATCCTCTCCAAGTGATTCACACTGAATAAGTCTTTTTTTTTTTTTTATGGGGTTAATGACCTCTTGCCGCATATCTTGCAAAGTCATTGACACATCTACAGTCCCTATCTTATGAATGATCCATTTTCTATAACGTGATTTTCACAATTTGTCCAAGGTATGAACGAAGTACTATCACTGCATATTAACGACAATCAGTGTCTTTTACACAGCTGGGTTGTTTTAACTGCACATTCTGTCGTTCATATAATTTGCACAGAGTGTAGATCGACCAAATTCAGAGCATGATAGAAAATATCAACTTTCTTTTGCTTGAGGAAAGTCTGTTTTAATTAAACAAAGTTGTTAATCTGTTTATTGGACAATAAATCCAGTTCGTCCTATTTTTGTAATATTTGTAACATCTCCCCTCTTCATCACTAAACTTTCAAACTTTCACAGAAATGTAAATGCGTTTTTCAAAAATCTGGTTTGCGCGTAATGGTATTGGTACAATCAAATGGGAGCGTGAGAGATTGTAGGGTGTAGTTGTTGGCGCGTCTGTGCAGCGGCCATCTAACCTGCCGCTGGTGAGCTGAGCTCTGTGACCACGCGTAACACCTGAGTTATAACAATATTGCCCTCTCGCGGTCTCAGCTAACAGTTCGGTTTCGACGGAAAATAAGTAGCCGTGTTTGTTTGGTTGTCAAATATGACATTAAATTTTATGTTTATTTGGTTGCCAAATGTAGCATTAAATGTGTTTATTTGGTTGTCATATATAACATCAAATGTGTTTGTTTGATTGTCAAATGTAACATTAAATGACTGTGTTTGCTTGTCAAGTGTAATGTTAATTGTGATTGGCTGGTTGTCAAATGTAACATTAGATGTATTCCTCTACGTAGTGAACCGCAACATTAATTGAGTTAGTCTGATTTCTGAAAAGAACATCAAATGTGTTTGTTTGTCAAATGCAACATTAAATGTGTTTGTTTAGTTGACAAAAGTAGCATCAGATGTGTTTGTTTGGTTGTCAAACGTAACAATGAATGTGACATCATATTGTTGTCAAAAGTAACTGTTTCATCTTGCTGACAGAGCGAGAGGAGAAACACATTGCGATCGCATGTCCAGCTATTGGATGTCTCACCATCTGTCCTCAAGGCTACGCCCTTGACCCCAGGGGATGTCCGACCTGCGACTGTTTGTCAAACTAGACAACTGGATATTGATCTTGTAGAATGAAATAAATAAAACTGGAAATAAAACTCTTTAAGCTGCGCCCTCTTTTTTTTTTTAACACAGCCTTTTCATGTAGTTTAAAATCGCATCAGAAAAACTCATTTTTCCATTTTGCACCTCACTTATCTCTCTCCTCCTTCTCCTCTCTCTCTCTCGCTATCTCTCTTTCTACCCCTTCTCTTTTCTCTCTGGAAAGCCCAACATAACTTTCATACATTTTTAACAGTCTTCAATCCGTCTCAAAATACTAAAAAAATCTGTTCAAAAATAAGAAAAAAAAAGAGCAACTCCAAAACTGTAAAATCGACCAAAAAAACCAACAACAACGAAACAAAACACAAAAACAACGGAGATAATTTTTGTTGCACGTTGTAGGTGGGTCCTACTTAAATCTTATTATATATTTCACAAAATCTCCACCTTTGAACGCAAAAGGCTTTTTTATTAGTCCATCTACAGTAACCAAATTTTTGCATGTACATTTCAAATACCCTGGAGGGTGCACGGAAGTTTTTATTATTTTGATTGGTTTTGTTCTTGAATTTATAGAAAATACATTGTTTCGTCGTGCTGTCAACAGTTCTAATTTTCA
>OZ007568.1:75719235-75769235 GCA_963931925.1 Onchidella celtica
TGTTCAAAAAATGTATGAAAACACGCTCCTTTATATTAAGGGATGAAATTCAACCACAGCTGTTTCAGACTGTTGTGATATGTTTAGCTTGCCGCTGTTCTTTGTATTTGGTGAATTGAATGTGGTTTGAAGAGTGACTGTAAAGGGCTCAGCGCTTGTATTTGATAGGATGAAAGGCTATATAAATGCTACTTACAATTATCATGTTTTCTTTTCTTTTTGTTTTTTTTCCGTATTCCAGTGTTCTTGACGGAGCCAACTCTTGGCCGAGATCTTCGCCAAATTTGTTCGTATCATCAATGTGACCCCACTGCCCCAATAGAATCCAGTGGCTGCCCTCCAAGTAGCAATTGCCGTGCTACCCCATGTGGTAATATTTGCAGTAAGTACAAAAAGTTAAAGAGATCAATAGCAGGTTTAAGTTCAAGATTTCTGAAGACCCTATAACGGCCAATTCAAAACAAACACACGAAGGACAGATAAATGTAAAAACTAAATGGTTAAGAAAAAAAACGCACTTAGTCATTCACTCTCTGTGCTACTTGCTGTTTGCAGCAGTTCAAACATTGAAATACGTTCAACAAATCTAACATTTAAGTTCCGTGAAGCGCTGTCCTTTTGTATCATACCTCATCATGGCATCTTATTCTCCTCTTATCATTTGCCCACTAACATTTACCGTACCTTTACTGTACATGGCAATATCACCTAGCTCTGCTTTCATATAATAATAATAATAATAATAATAATAATAATAATAATAATAATAATAAGTCGTCATTTCTACAGCGCCTGATTCCACATAAGAGTGCTCTAAAGCGCCTAACAGTTCTCTCTGTCACACAACATACATTTTCATCAACCTATACATAATCAGTCTCAAGAATATTATATATCCTGCGTATACGCTTTTGTAAACAACGCTGTTTTAAGTTTTCTTTTGAATTGGATCAAGCTGTTTGAATGTTTCACATGATCAGTCAAATCATTCCACATTTTAGGTGCACACACCGAAAAAGCTCTTTCTCCCATGATTGTTCTTGATCTGGGCACTACTAATAAATTTGCTTCTGCTGATCTCAATTTTTTGGGTGGAATGTATTTTTCAATGAGCTCTGAAAGATATTCTGGTGAGCTTTGATTGAGGCATCTAAACACAATGCATAAACTCTTAAACTGAATACGCTGAATATTCACACAAAAGAAAAGTCCAACGATGATTTTTGTTTGTGTTTACATATTTTGGATGAAGAAGGAGACAATAATAGGGAGATTGTCTGGCTAAGACGTATTGTGTCTTTAAGAATGAAAGATCAACGAAGATTTGCGGATTGATAAAGTTCATCTCAAGCTAGGTTTGGTCAAGAAAATTGTATCAGCGTATGCGTACTTTAATTTCAGTTATCTTGGTGAATGTATGATTTGCCGCCAGCATTTTAACCCACTCGAGATCTTTTTTAGAATAAGCACCATCAACATCGTTCATCAATCTTTGACTTTGCTGACTTCAAACGTTTGAGGACTTTCGGGGAAAATAATGTCTTTTTTCATGTGTAATTTTAAAAGAGTTTTTCAGAAGCAAAAAACTGAAAATCTTTTCTGGACATTAATTTTCTGTATAAGTCTTAAACGTTATGATATTTTAAAGGACAAAGAGTATTTAATTTAAACATTAGTTTTCAGAAACTAACGCCGACTTATAACACTATCCACTGGCTGTCAAGGCCACTCAAAATACTCAAGTTCTGAAGAAAAAAACAAAAGCCGAGTGGCGAAGGTTTTCCAGGACACCCTCCATTTGTTTTGTGAAAAAGTCTTCACTGTTCCAGTTGACATGAATGTGTAATTTCCATGGAATCAAGTCGATTATCTCTTTAATCGAGGCTCCTCCTGTACTGTGATACATTGTGTTGGTACGATATCCTGACATTATTTTTGAACATTAAGTCTAACTCGCAATAACCCTCTTATTTGCAGTTCCATACGTCAATTATGGAGGAAAGTAGGATTTAGACAAAACTGTCTAGGTTCCTTCAGGACGCAAGACATCGTGTTTCAACAGTACGACATACACCGGTGTTATCTGATGCCCATTTCGATCGGTGTCAACAGATATCGAATGTCCAGGGCAAGATAATGCTGTTGGGCCTGAAAGACAGTGTCCTATCAAAATAAAGAATCTGAGAAAACACAGTCCTGTCGTGTTCTTTTTCCTTCCAGGTTCACTTTTTATAATATCTCTCGATCTATCTATCTATCTATCTATCTATCTATCTATCTATCTATCTATCTATCTATCTATCTATCTATCTATCTATCTATCTATCTATCTATCTATCTATCTATCTATCTATCTATCTATCTATCTATCTATCTATCTATCTATCTATCTATCTATCTATCTATCTATCTATCTATCTATCTATCAATTATCTATCTATCTATCTATCTATCTGTCTGTCTGTTTGTCTGTCTGTCTGTCTATCTATCTATCTACCTGTATGTCTTTCTGCCTTTCTGTCTGTCTTTCTGTCTGTCTGTTTGTCTGTCTGTCTGCGTGTTAATTTCCATGAAACAATCATTACTCAGTATCAAATGACATTCATATTGACACAAAAGAAACGTCCAAAGATGATTTTTGTTTGTGTTTATATAATATTATGGATGAAGAAGGAGATAGTAATCGCGCGATTGCGGGAAAATGGGCAAGACTAATCATGTGTCTTAAAAAACGTGTACATTGCAGCTGGCCCGCTGACTCGGGGAATAATTTATGCAAGTGTGATTTTTAAAGTTGAATTTCGATCACCAATGTTTAATCTGAAGAGCAGGATGAAATTTCCTATCATAATTTTTAACTCTACTGGAAGAAAATGCTTTTTTTTTTTTTTCTTTTTCCTGTCTCAAAATGTCGGAACACTTTCATCTGTTCAACTCAGCTCAGTCGTGGCTCAAAATCAGCGAAAGTATTAAAAAATATAGCGAACTTCAAGGCCTTTTAGAACATGCCCATGTAGGGCCTACACCTTTACGTCTTTCGATGTGTAATATGAGATTTTTGTAGAATTTAAGGCTCAGCGGTTAAAAAGCCTTTCATGATTACACTGGAGGCTTTACTTCCTTTATAATCATGATAATATGATGATGATGATGATGATGATGATGATGATGATGATGATGATGATGATCAAAAATAAAAGACGGACTTGGGAGTCACTCTCCTCGGACCCTCTAAATATCATAAAAACCACAGAAAAACTGTGGGGTCGCAGCAGGGCTATAAGCAAAGTCAAAATTGGGCAAAAATTTTGACTCGGACTCCTCTAGTGTTGTTGGTCAAGAACACTCAACGCTATTCAATGCCTCAATGATGAGATTCCAGGAGAAACAACTGAATGAAACTCTCAAAAATATTAATTTTCACCACAATCATAATGCTGGTCACTAATAAAATGTTCATACAAGTAAAAATTCCACCATTTCATATTTTAGTTGCATAACTGCAGAGTTTTTACATAATGCTGTGACTAGAACTAATATCATTTGAAGTTCGCACAAAGATAATGATACTTTATGTTACACAAGTTGTTGTTACATACTGGTGCTATGAAATTTTCATGGAGGCTGTGATTCCACAACCAAGAAAACACGTTAACTCGGAGGAGAACCATCTAATTATAAAAAACTTGAGGATCTAATAATTTATTCAGTATTAATTTCTTATAATAAATTGAATAGTTTAGCGAAAAACTATGGGTGTGTACAACAATAAGGTTGTGGAATCATAGTTTCGGTTGTGGAATTACACTTTTGAAAACTGCCAATTTCCTGGGCCCCGATAATTTAAAATATGACATCACTTGAAGAATTAACTTTCTGGGTGGCCTTGTTGACTCAATTAAACGATTATCTGGCGTCAACCGAAGGACTCTAAATCTGCGAAATCAATTTAAAGTGCGGGGAATTTGGGGATATCATCATGTGTTTGTTTTTCGACGGGAGTGATAAGGTGTTAATTTTAAGCTCACCCAAATGTGTTAGGACAACAAATACAAGTCGCAGAAGAAGTTGGCATTGACGGTAAGTAAGCAATAAAATCAAGAACTTGTAAGGAAATGGGAATGGGCGATAACCCATAGATCTACAACGATACGTTAATTACAAATATATATGGCCTTTAGCGTCTTTACAGACGGTCTTAGCAGCTAGAATATTCACTTTCACTTTGACTGACAGCTTCTCTCGTGGCTTATTCTACCAATGTTTGACCCGAGAGTGCGATGGCAGTGATTGCAGGTCAGTCTTTTGGGTTCACTTTGGCGAGTGTTTTCATTCCGCCTCTGTCGTTTTGTCAGGTATGTTTCTTTTGCCTTGAAGTCTATTGCGAGCGTGCCACTGCGCAATTTTTGTCTCCATCTGCTTCGATCACTTGCAAGGTTCTCCCATTCATTGGGGTCGATGTTGAATGCTTTCATCGTGACCTTGCAAGTGTCTTTGAATCGCAGATGTGGCCTACCTCTGGGTCGGTTGCCAGTAGCAAGTTCCCCGTAGAGAATTTGTCTGGGGATGCGATCATTTTCCATACGGTGGAGATGTCCAAGCCACCGCAGTCTTTTTTTGCCTAGGAGAGCCTGAGTTGATGGAATGTTGGCTCGGCTCAGAACTTCGATATTTGAGATCCTGTCTTGCCACTTGATCTTGAGAATTTTGCGTAGGCAGCGCAGGTGGAAGGAGTTGAGGGATCTTTCATGTTTGGAGTAGGTGGTCCATGTCTCTGAGCCATACAGCAGGGTGCTTAGGACGCAAGTTTGGTACACGAGTACCTTTGTTTTGATGGTCAGCTTGCTATTGTTCCACACCCTTTTTGAGAGTTTGCCAAAAGCTGTGGCCGCCTTTCCTATTCTGGCATTTATTTCAGTTGTTATGTCTGTGCTACCACTGATGGTTGAGCCTAGGTAATTACAAATAATAATAATAATAATAATAATAAACAAAAACTAAAGGAACAGTAACTATTTACCTTCGCCTTGGAAGAAAAATGATAATAATCATAGTCACTAATCACTTATCGCCAAACTCTCATCAGAGACATGTTATTTTCTGACAATACAGCAGTGGCAGCTCACAACCCGCTCAGACCCGCGCCAATATCGGTCCAGTGCAGCCCCGTTTTTTTTAACGGGCTCACTCGGTTTGGGCTCTTAGGGCAGCCACACAAAGGCCACCGAGCCACTAGGCGCTTTAGGTGAGAAGAATTGCACTATATAATTTCAACAACTGCACATAGAGCCCACCTACATTCGGTCCGTTTATATGGTGCAATTCTTCTCACCTAAAGCGCCTAGTGGCTCGGTGAACGAATTCGGTGGCCTTTGTGTGGCTACCCTTACACTGGTATAAGGCAATGTTCATTCTTTGTGTGCCAATCACCGATGTACCGATTCTTCCACTGGTCACTTTTGTGCCAATCACCGATGTATCGGTGCACCAGAATGCTGGGCTATTTTGTTTCGGGAAGAAAGAAAGTCCACTTTCCATTCATAATTGTTGCTGTAGTTAGGTCTTCATTCTTCTCCCCCAATATTTTCTTCCTGTATTGGCACACAAAGAGTTAACTTCGATAAAAACAACAACAAAAAACAAACAAACATGTTTGCCGGGAGTAAAACTAAAAGTAAATACCAGAAAGTGTAGGGGAGAGGGTAGGTGGGCCAGTAAAGAATATGGATATTATAACGCGAGTCAAGCAGGATCCTTTAACAGAAAATATTATTCATAAAGATTAATACAACTAAAATATAAATATAAATAAGTGCAGAAACCTAACTGAAACCAACTTATTTCCAAATTTATAAAATTTATGTGACTGTATTAAATTTCAGAAAATTGTGGCAGTACATTTTGGATAGAATTACTTGCCATTACCATTAAGAAAAAACAGCAACAAAGAAACATATCCTTGTAGTTCCTTTATTCTATTCTATTACTTGTAAGTGCATCATGTGCATTTCATACACATGTATATATTCATACTCCCAATCCACCTACCCCCGAGGATGACTAGATGGTCCTCGTCGATTCCGACGGACGAACCACACATATATTTTGTATTTGACACTGATGATAAAAGTACTGGATGAACAGTTTGAAATGGGGGCCTGATTTGGGCCTGTAGAGTAACAGCATAGTACGGGCCTGATCATGCATTCTTTATTACCAAACGATAGTCCAGGCATTCTTGGTAAGTGCCTACAGGGCGCCAGGGTAGCATCACGGAGCGAGGAGAAGCGCACGAGAGGACCGTCTGAGTCTCGTGACAAGGCATCAATCTCATAGATTATTAATAATACGATTATAGACTCTGGTATTCTTGAGGTAGGAAAGCAGAGGTATTCCGTGGAAACCAACAGCTGTTTAACTTAAGTGTTGCTTTACAACTAGATGGACCATGATAGGATTTTTCGCTAGTCACGATTCACCTTGCTAATGTCAAAGCCAGAGGTTTTAGCGTAAAAAAGCCGTTGGGAAATTTTATATAAGAATTTCATTTTTCCTTATTTGCAACAGATCTTACAGCATTTGTCGGACAACATCGTACAGAATGAAGCTGATTCTCCCAAGTGTTTTGCTCGTATTTGCTGTTGGTAAGTGTATTAATTGATAGACTTACCCATTATTGACCACAGATCACTATTAAGTAAATACATGTAGAAGTATTAAAAATTTAGTGACTAAGATTCATTATAAAGCAAATGTTCATTATTTAGTGGCTAAAACAAGTCAGTAGAACTTACATTTTTGTAATTAATGACTACAGGTCAGTTTAAAAAAATCTGTATCTTTACTGGCCGTAAGTCAATATTAATAAGTTAATTTTATACATTTAGTGATGATGGGCCACTATTATTATTATGAGAAACTGGGTTCATTGCCAGTGACGCGCTTTGTGCCCACGAGCAAACTTTTAAGGCAGTTTATATGAAAGATTCAAGACGCTAGACCATTCTATGAATGATGTCAACTTGTAGTCTCTATTCATTAAAACTTTTTAGCCATGTACAAGCTATTTACCTTCGCCTTGGAACCCATAGTTCCAAACAATGAACACAGGTTTAATTTAAATAGTATAATTTATATATTTTCATCTTCATTTATTTCTTGTGAGAGATAAACAAAACACTGCGCCTAACAGGCTCGTTACAATTTGCTCTGAGATAGAGAGAGAGAGAGAGAGAGTGAGCGAGACAGGGAGAGAGAAAGAAGCAGTGTAGTGTGTTGAGCTCTTCGCCGGCGCTGCATTCTGCTCTGTGGTTGACATGTTGCTTCTGTAAAGCGCAGCATTTTAAAATGGATATGCGCTATATAAATGCCATCCATTATTATTATTATTATTATTAAATGTTCAAGAAAAGAATAAAAACACATCTTTTTCATGAATGGAATTCAAGCACAGCTGTAACATGTCTAGTATGATATTGTTCTTTGTATTGGTGAATTATTGAGTGTGCTTTGAAGAGTGTCTGCAAAGGGCTTGGGGCTTGTATCTGATGGGATGAAGGGCTATATAAATTCTACTTATAATTCTTATTTCTTCCTGTATTCATCACTTTTTCTTTCCTTTTTGTTGTTTCCATATTTCAGTGCTCCTGACGGAGCCAACTCTGGGCCGAGATCTCAGACCATCAGTTCGCGGCGAATGTGTGAATCGGTGTACATATGATACCCCCAGTGGCTGCCCGGGAGCGGCCAAGTGCCAGGGTACTTATTGTGGTACCATTTGCGGTAAGCAAACAAAAAAAATTTTAAAAGATCAATGGCAAGTTTAAGTTCAAGATTTCTACTTCAAAACATACACAAGAAGGACATATATAATAAGTGTTTTAAAAAAATGTTAAAAAAACAGCAACCTCCCCCCCCCCCTCCACACACACACACACAAAAACAAACGCACTTGATCATTTACACTCTCTGTGTCTTACTGTCCACAGCAATTCAAACACTGAAATACATACAATGTAACTTAAATGTTAAGTACCATGAAGCAATCATCATTTTGTACCATACCTCGTCATGGAGTCCTCCTCTCATCCAATCACTCGCTCACTTTTATTTACCATAGCAATACCATACCTTTATTGTACTTGAAAATATCATCTAGCTCTACATTCATATTCACACAAAAGAAAAGTCCATTGAAGATTTTTGTTCGCATCTACATATTATAGACAAAGAAGGAGATGATAATGGCGAAATTGCCTGAAATTGGACAAGACCAATTTTGTCTTTAAGAATTGCGAGGCGTTCTCCCCGGACTCCTCCACTGTCATCGATCAATGAGAAATGAAAAATTCTGGATTGATAAATTTCATCTCAAGCTAGGTTTTGGTCAGGAAAACTGTTTCAATTTATACCTGCTGTGATTATTGTGTGTTTTACATATCTTGGCCTGAAAATGAGCAATACTAACCATGGCTCCCCCGGGTTAAAATTTGGAAACACTTTCTTCTGTTCAACTCAGTTGTAGCTCAAAATCAACGAAAGTATTAAAATTATAGCGAACTTCAAGACCTTCTATGCCCACCTACCCCTTTACGTATGTCTATGTGTACTAGGATATTTTATAGAATGTAAGGCTCAGCTTCTAAACAGTCGTTCAAGTTTCATTATTACATTGGAGGCTCTACTTCCTTTATAGTATGATGATGATTAAGAATAAAAGATGAACTTGCAAGGCAATCTCCTAGGATTCCTTCACTGTTGTCTGTCGAGGAGAAACGAAAATTTCCGGATTGATTCTGTTCATCTCAAGCTAGGTTTTGCCAATGAAAATGCGTACCGGTACTTTGTTTTTTGTTTTTTTGTGTGTGTATTGTGAATAGAGTATGAATATTGTCAACTTTTTATGCCACCATAGCGCGTCGTTTTTAGAATGAGCGCGATCAACATTTAGCTCTTTGGGAGCCCGTCTTTTAAATTTGAGATTTTGCAAGGGTTCTTCTTTCACCTTAAATCTCATGGAACTGATGATTCGTGTGTTAGATTCTCGCCTGATTTTGAGTTTGTTTTTATGGGTGTCGTAAAAAGTAATAAGTAGATTGAATTATTTAAAAATAAAAGAACCAATTTAGCCACCACCACCATCAGCATCATCATCATCTACAACAACAACTACGACAGTATCGACAAAAGCAGTGACATTGGCATCATCATCAACACCAACAACAACAACTAAGGCAACAGCCATTTCCAATCTTGATGTTCATTCAAGCTTGACAACACAATACTCAATAGCATCCGTCATTAATCCTTGACATTGCTGACTTAAGTTAAACTTTTGAGGACTTCCGGGGAAATTTTCATGTTCAATTTTTAAAACTTGGAAAAACAACAACAAAAAAAACTTTACATTCTTTGAGTTGACCACCTGTATTTGTGTAATTCGAGGGTAAAGTGATAATTTATCGTCCGTCACTTTTTACAAATTTTTCAGAAGCAAAAAAGCGAATATCTTTTCTGAATATTTCTTTATCAGACTTAGTAGTTCAGATAATAATGTTAAAACAATTTATTTAAACATTAGTTTCAGAATTTTCCCCCGTACTTCTTACACAGTCAGAAGGCTGTCAGGGGAGAAAAGTATGCCAAATAGCTCAATCTTCTTATTATTAAAAAAAAATAGTGGGGGGAGCAATTCATTGTGCTGCAATTTCGCCCCTTTTTTTGCTCGACTCTACAGCCTAAATGACAGTTTCTAAAATTATAAAATTAATTTTCTTAAGTGTCAAGTAATCCAGTCCAATCGCTTTTGTATCGACCGATTGTGTTGATTCAAGTTTCAGTTATTTTTAAATAAAAGTTTTAAAAATGTAAAATACAATGATCTTTGTTTTGGCTCCCTGTAGTAAGCCCATCGCACCGGGAACGATGTATTAATACGCGTTCAATTCGGTGCGCGCAGTTTCCCTACCAAGAAAGAGTGCATAGTGCTGTGGTGCGTACGAAATCTGTAGTGAAACTGTAGAATATGGGAAGCGTTCTAGACCAAAAAGAGAGAACGGTGGGTTCACAGGTTTATCCCGGATACTGCCGGGAACCTCATCTAGTATTATAAAAAAAAATAGTGGCGGGAGTAATTCACTGTGGTGCAATTCTGATCCTTTTTTTGCTTGACGCTAAGGCCTGAATGACAGTTTCAAAAATTATAAAGTCTATTTTTAGAAGTGTCAACTAATCCAGCCCAAACGCTTTTGTATCGATCGATTATGTTGATTCAAGTTTCAGCTATTTTGAAATAAAAGTTGTAAAAATGTAAAATACAATGATCTTTGTTTTGGCTCCCTGTAGTGTAGTAAGCCAACCGCACCGGAAACGACGTATTAATACGCGTTCAATTCGGTGCGCGCAGTTTGCCTACCAAGAAAGACTGCATAGTGCTCTGATGCGTACGAAATCTGTAATAAAACTGTAGAATATGGGAAGCTTTGTAGACCCAAAAGAGACAGAGCAAGATAGAAGAGTGGGTTCACAGGTTAATCCCGGATAATGCCGGGAAATTCATCCAGTTTTTGAAAAAAAACCCACAAAAAGTGGAGTTTTAACGGTTTCCCAGGCGGGCCTCCATTTATCTTGTTTAAAAGTATTCCGGGTTCTAGTTTGCATGTGTAATTTCCATGGACTCAAATCGATTATTAGCTCTACTGTAATCGAAGCTACTGTGGTAATGGACATTTTATTGATAAGATATTCGATATCATTTAAAAAAAAAAAAAAAGTTTAAATCGTAATAACCCTGTTATTTGCAGTTTCAGTGGTCAATTATGGAAAGAAGGATTTAGGCACCGGTGCCCCGGTACCCTCAGAACGCAAGAGGATCAGTTGTTGGGAAAGTCAGATATTTGCCTGTGGTATCTACTGCCCATTTGGACAAGCCAAGGATGCCAATGGATGTACTTTGTGTTCATGCAATCCAAGTCCATTTGAAAATCTTGCGATAGGCTGAACTACCTATTCATTTGACACACACAGTCGACATTCTAAAATTCAAACAAAACGCCGAGCACACATTGTTGTCAAAAATATATAAACTTAAGTAAACATATTACCAATCTCTACATCTTTGATCGGTATCAACAGATGTCGAATGTCCTGGTCAAGATAGTTCTATTGGGTCTGAAACTGAAAATCAGTGTTCTATCAAAATAAAGAGTTTGTGAAAACACAGTCTTTTCTGGTTCTCTTTCCGTCCAACTTCACTTTTTATTAAAAGATCTATCTATCTATCTGCGGTATCTATCTATCTATCTACGGTATCTATCTATCTATCTATCTGTCTGTCTGTCTGTCAGTCTACCTATCTATCTAACTATCTATATATCTGTCTGTCTATCTATCCATCTATCTATCTAATATCTATCTATCTATCTATCTAGTTGTTAATTCCTTGAAGCAATCATTTAATAACTAGGTACCATCCCTCATCATGGCATCCTCTCCCTATCTCCTAATCATTTGCCCCTAGCGGGAAAGCTCCCCCGGGTTAAAATTTGAGAACACTTTCTTCTGTTCAACTCAGTTGTAGCTCAAAATCAATGAAAGTATTAAAATTATAGTGAACTTCAAGTCCTTCTAAAATATGCCCACCTACCCCTTTACGCCTGTCTATGCGTAATGTGATATTTTATAGAATGTAAGGCTCAGCTTTTAAACAGTCTTTCAGTTTCATTATTACATTGGAGGCTCTACTTCCTTTATAGTATGATGATGATTAAGAATAAAAGATGAACTTGTAAGGCGCAATTTCCTAGAATTCCTCCACTGTTGTCTGTCGAGGACAAACGAAAATTTCCGGATTGATTCTATTCATCTCAAGCGAGGTTTTGCCAAAGAAAAATGTTTTAACTTATGCGTACTTTATTTTTTATGTGTGTGTGTGTATTGTGGCTAGAGTATGACTACTGTCAACCTTTTATGTCACTATAGCGCGTCGTTTTTAGAATGAACGTGGTCACCATTAGATTTTTGGGAGCCTGTCTTTTATTGTTTTAAATTTAAGATTTGGCAAGGGTTCTTATTTCATCTTAAATCTCATGGATGATTCGTGTGTTAGACTCTTGCCTGATTTTGAGTTTGTTTTTATGAGCATCGTAAAAAATAAGTAGATTGAATTATTAAAAAGAACCAACTTAGCCACCATCACCACCACCATTAGCATCATCATCATCTACAACAATAACTACGACAGTATCGACAAAATCAGTGACATTGGCATCAACAACAACAACTAAGGCAACAGCCATTTCCAATTTTGACGTTCATTCAAGCTTGACAACACAATACTCAATAGCATCCGTCGTCAGTCCTTGACATTGCTGACTTAAGTTAAACTTTTGAGGATTTCCGGGTAAATTTTCATGTTCAATTTTTAAAACTTGAAAAGAAAAAACAAAATTTTTTTTTACATTCTTTGACCTTCTGTTATTGGTGTAATACGGGGGTAAACTGATAATTTATCGTCCCTCACATTTTACAAATTTTTCAGAAGCTTAATACCGAGTATCTTTTCTGAATATTTCTTTATCAGACTTAGTGGTTCAGATATCGGATATGTTAAAAAAAAATGTATTTAAACATTAGTTTCACAATTTAGCCCTGGACTTCATACACAGTCAGGGGGCTGTCAGGGGAGACAAGCATGCCAAATATCTCCATTTTTGGGAAAAACAACAACAACAACAACCACACAAAGTGGAGTTTTGACGGTTTCCCGGGCCCTTTCTCGATTTATCGTGTCTAAAAGTATTCTGGGTTCTAATTTGCATGTGTAATTTCCATGGACTCAAATCGATTATTAGCTCTACTGTAATCGAAGCTACTGTGGTAATGGACATTTTATTGATAAGATATTCGATATCATTAAAAAAAAAAAAAAAGTTTAAATCGTAATCGTAATAACCCTGTTATTTGCAGTTTCAGTGGTCAATTATGGAAAGAAGGATTTAGACACCAGTGCCCAGGTACCTTCAGAACGCAAGGGGATCAGTTGTTGGGAAAGTCTGGTATTTGCCTGTGCTGTCTACTGTCCATATGGACAAGTCAGGGATGCCAATGGATGTACTTTGTGTCAATGCAATCCAGATCCATTTGGAAATCTTGTGGTGGGCTGAACTACCTATTCATTTGACAAACACAGTCGACATTCTAAAGTTCAAACAAAACGCCGAGCACACATTTTTGTCAAAAATATATAAACTTAAGTAAACATATTACCAATCTCTACATCTCTGATCGGTATCAACAGATGTCGAATGTCCAGGTCAAGATTGTTCTATTGGGTCTGAAAATCAGTGTTCTATCAAAATAAAGAGTTTGTAAAAACAAAGTCTTTTCCGGTTCTCTTTCCGTCCAACTTCACTTTTCATTAAAAGATCTATCTATCTATCTATCTATCTATCAGGGACACGAAAATATGAGAAAAATCCAAATTTCCAACATGCCTGCACGGCCCGGGTTTCGAACCCGGGACCCTTAGCACGAGCAGCGAGCACCTTGCCTCTAGACCACCTTGTCCCCACCTTATCTGAAAATAATCCTGGTATGGCTTAAAAAGACGGAAGAAGTTTAACTTGACCATTGCAGCCCAAAAAGGGAGCCCATTAAGGGAGGGCTAGGAAAGAAATAAAGTAACAAGAAGAAAAATAATGACAAACAAACAAAAAGTAACAAGAAGGCTGAGGTGTAAATGCCAAGGGCCGCGATCCTCCCTAAATAAAGATCTACAACAATCTTCACCTTTGTATTTAACGATCGATTGCACCGTCTTGGTATAGTGGGTCTTGGGCGACAGCTTGTCGAAAACACACGTGCAGAAACATGTATTTTTGGGAAATCTGGCGGGAATTTCTAGCTTCCGGTGTCCGTATAGCTGCGTGATCCGTATTCGAACGATGGCTCGATCGTTCGAATACGCACAACGCATCACGCGTCACGCATCACGCACACATGGATACACTTTAGTTAAATTTCCATGTAAACGTTGTTTACGCATCACGCATTGCGCATTACGCATTACGTACACATGGAAACCTACCTTAACTCAATCTCATCATTCAAACCAGTCCTAACCGGAAGTTGTTTTGTGAGTGTGATACAGATACCGGAACCAATCTCAATAACATTTGCCGAAAAAATAGATCGAACGCCAATGTGTCGCAACCTAGAAACTAATACAAACGTTCTGCGAATTATTAATTTTTATTTTTTTTTGTGCCGGCGACACGACGACGGTCTACACTAAGCGCTGTATAAAATCTGAGGGCCACCGAATCAGCATTAACAGAGGAGTAGCTGCAATTGCCGTAAAGTTTCACTTTTATTAATATAGACAGATAATAGTTCAGATATGTGAAAAAATGTATTTAAACATTAGTTTCAGAATTTACCCCCGGACTTCTTACACAGTCAGAGGGCTGTCAGGGGAGACAAGCATGCCAAATATCTCAATTAAAAAAAAAACCACACACACAAAAAGTGGAGTTTCGACGGTTTCAAAGGCGGGCCTTCATTTATCTTGTCTAAAAGTATTCTGGGTTCTAGTTTGCATGTGTAATTTCCATGGACTCAAATCAATTATTAGCTCTACTGTAATTTGTATTTGTATTTTTATAACTCTTTAATCCCATTTGGGAAATTTGCCTTTGTGCCATTGCAGCCCAGTTGTAACTGGAGCAGGCATGTCGTCGCGACAGTGCAGCGCCGGTTGGCGGTTTTTTTTTTGGGGGGGGGGGGGGGATGGGTGGGGGGGGGGAGGGTGGTAGGGATGAATTTTATTTTATTTTGCCCGGGGCAGCGTGTTCGGCCTGCTCCAAGATACTGTAATCTTATCAATGAAATGTCCATTACCACAGTAGCTTCGATTACAGTAGAGCTAATAATCGATTTGAGTAATGGACATTTCATTGATAAGATATTCGATATCATTAAAAAAAAAAAAAAGTTTAAATCATAATAACCCTGTTATTTGCAGTTTCAGTGGTCAATTATGGAAAGAAGGATTTAGACACCAGCGTCCAGGTACCCTCAGAACGCAAGAGGGCCAGTTGTTTCACTGGTCAGATGTTTGCCTGTGCTATCTACTGCCCATTTGGACAAGCCAAGGACGAAAATGGATGTACTTTGTGTCGATGCAATCCAAGTCCATTACTTCCAAATATTTTGGTTCGATGAACTGCCCATTCATTTCACAAAGAAGTCGAAATTTTAAAGTTCAAACAAAACGCCGAGCACACATTGTTGCCATTAATATATAAACTTAAGTGAACAACTTATTCTTACCAATCTCTACATCTTTGATCGATATCAACAGATGTCGAATGTCCAGGTCAAGATAGTTTTATTGGGTCTGAAAGTCAGTGTTCTATCAAAATAAAAAGTGTGAGAAAACAGTCCTGTCGTGTTCTTTTTCCTTCCAACTTCACTTTTCATTAAAAGATCTATCAATCTATCTATCTATTTATCTATCTATCTATCTACCTACCTACCTACCTATCTATCTATCTGTCTGTTTATCTGTCCGCCCGCTTAGTCTGTCTGTCTACAGTATCTATCTTTCATTCAATCCATCCATTTGTAAGTCCGTCTATCTGTAGTCTGTGCAAGTTTGTCTTTCTCTCCATTGATTCTTTTATCCAACTATCTTGACTTCTTCACACTGAAGTCCATAACAACAAGTTCTTTCATTTCGTGATTTCTTCTGCTTGCTACTGTTTTGCAATACCATACAGCCAGTCTCCGGGATGGACACAGATAAGTATTGTGTTGCAGAAAGGATAGCTGCCGTCTCTAGATCTTTTACATTTTGCCTGCACCACTGCAAAGGCCGGTATCAGACTTTTCGTGTTGAAAAAAACAACAACAACCCAAATAAGAACAATTCCTCTCGTTGCCTCGAGTTTCACCTATGAAGCCTTGACAAAGCGGGGTATCATAAAACCCGGAAAGGCCCAGTCAGTTGCTGGTAGACAAGGGTACACCATGATTTGCTGCATTTTCCAAGTAAATACGGGAAACCCCTATCACACTAAGCCCGGTCCACAGACTAATAAAATACCCAGACTGGATGATCCCATTGTGTGACGTCACAAAACAGCGAAAGGTCATGAACCATCCGCCACATTAGGTTTACGCTAACGACCGACGCTTCAGCATAGCTGCAATGTTGAATGACACCATTTGAATGACGCGCCTACTGAACGCGGAAGTTTGGTTCCGCACCAAGAAAGTAATACATGTACCACCAATCTTGTCAAATAAAAAGAAATTTCTACTGCAGATAGAACTAGAATCGGAATTTCCCGAGCGGCGGCCATGTTGGTTATACCACCGCCGCTCGGGAAATTCCGTAAAAAACGACACAGCCCGAAGCTCGTGTTTCCAGTCTGGTTAATTTATTAGTCTGTGGCCCGGTCAGACACAGTCAGCTTCTGCCAGTATTTCTTTGATGTGCATTTTGCTTGCAGGAATTGGCTGTCTTTCAGGGCTTAGCCTGATACCCCCACGCCCCCCTCCCTCCATAGTCCCTGCTTCTTTTGCAAAGGGGAAAAAGTCAAGAGGAAACAGCGACCCAAGCACGCGACTTTAGGAGCGCCCGTGCACGAGGGGGAACTTTTTTTTTTTTCCCGCTTGACTTTTTTGTTTTAACCCTCTTTCCACGACCCTGGCTTCCTGGCCTGGATGCACCCCAAAAATGCTGGTCTTCTTATAGGAAACACACGTACATACACACAAATCGAGACAGTTGTTTGTTCCAACTCCATTTTTTTGCATCCACGTGAAACGTTTGTGGCTTTAATATTATGATAAGGAGTTGAAATAAATTGGAACTGTGAAAAAGCTTGATAAGTGCCGCAAGGCAGTTTAATCCTTGCCCCACAGTGCGTGAACTCGTCCACGCCACAACCAGCGTGTGGATAGCCGGTGGCCAGTCAGGCGTTCGACGGCTGGCCTCAGCGGTCAGGTTAATCAGGTCATTTTGAACACGTGCATCGTGTTCACTTTAGTACACTATAACAAAAATAATATGGATAAATCGTGAGTGACAACTATCATTTGGATGAAGTACTTGTGATGAGATGTATTCAGTTTTATTGTTGAATAGAAGGCTCATAATGAAGAATTTTCTACATTTACATGTCTTTTAAAAAGTTTTCCCCAAGAGGTCTGCCCTTTCTTGTCCCCAAGTTAGGCCATAAATAGAATAGGTGGATAAATTGTTAAGCCAGCTACTTAACTTGAATTAATTGCATGGTGTGTATCAACTATCATGACATTCCCTTCTCCCTCCTTCACTGCTTTAAAGTTCAGCTTCCATTATTATTTTCTTAGCACAACCTTCTCAATGACTTTGGCAAGAGATTTGATTTCCAGCTCCAGTACATAATGTACCTCAAGGTAACAGAATATCTCTCTAATTACCACATCAAATAAGAAAAACCAACCAACAACAAAGTCGATCATTTTGTCCCAGGTTTCCTGGATGACAAAGCTACCAACAGATACCCTTATGAAGCATTAATCATTATGCATAGAACAACTGCCATTAAAGTCAAAAGTTTCCCTTTGATTTTCCCCACTTCAAAGTTCTCACCTGCCATAACTATTACATGAGTATGACGAATGGTTATCACATTTCATCGGACGTTACCATTTTGTTAGGTGTAGTAGGGGTGACAGGATAAATAAAACTAACAGCCGGAATGGGTGTAAGAAAACGGTGAGTGGAGCAACCAAGTAAAGAAATAGAAGACGTGGAGTTGCCACGCCACAAAAGTGGCCTCGCGCAGGATGAGGGTTACAATATGAGGAGCAATAATGTGGCCTCGCGTGCTTCTCGGTTTGAGGGTGCTAGGCCTCCATGGTGGCCTCGCGCAGGACTAGAGTTAAACATGACTGTGCCAAAGTGTGCATTTGTTATACCTCATCCTACATACTAAAATAAAAGATTTCCCGTTTTGCAGAAAATGGGTATAGATGAAACAAGAACTAAAGTGGCGATGTGATTGATGACAAACGTCGATGTTCTGTAACCCGAAAACACAGCGAAATGCAGTTATCTAATCACAAAAAGAAAAAAAAAAATGTAAAAGAAGAAAGGAAAAACAAATCAAGGCAAATGTTTGTGAAGTGAATACAGTACTGATTACTGGTAATCTAATCAGACACACGGTCAAGTAACAAGAGAACAATGAAGCCAGTCGTCTTTGCAGCGCTGTTTACTTTTGCTCTAGGTGAGTCGACACAAACAATTAATGCTATTTAATGATAGTGTTATTCCAGTAGTATTAATGTCATTAATGAACAGCCCGACTGCATAAGTCACTAATACTGCCAATTGCCATTTACGATGCCCAGACGTGGACACTTATATATTACTGCAGATGATGAACAGGCACTATTTGTCGACGAGATACAATGCCTGTTAGCCATATTGGGTGTCTTGAGATCCGAAAGGATGTCTAACTATACGACAGTGCACAGGCGGCGATAAAAATGCAGAAAAACATAATCGACATTGTAAGACAGCGCCGCTTGGCTTGGTTCAGACACGTTGCTCGCCGTCCACCGACTTCTATATAGTCCTCAAATCGTACAAAGAGGACTTCCAAGGAGCAAGGAGGAGAGACAGGGCCCGAAAGAGATGGGTCGACAGCATTCGCGAGGACACCGGCCTTCCCATCCTGAAAGCCGAACGCCTTGATCAGGACCGAGCTGTATGGAGTCGCCGATTTCGTAGTATGCAACGGGACAACATTGTCCTAAACCAGTAAGACAGTAACTCATGTATTCAGAAAACTGTGCCTTTTTCAAGATAACCTGTTGAACGGACTTTCGCTTTAAAGAACAATCAGTGTCTCTCGTTCAATTCATTTCGCCTGGCAACATAATAAAGCCGCTAGTCTTTAGTCTTTAATCCAGCCATTAATAATCAGCAGCCTAGTTGTTTTTGTTAGTCGATCGACTCTTTTCTGTTTTCCACCTTCTCACGAAGAGCCCAGACGAGACAGAGTGGCTTCGGTTTTGTTTTGCTTTCCGCAGTTTTGCTGAAAAAGATGTCCAACCCAATGGAAAACGAAACGAGGGGAAAGCGGAGGCACTGTGAGCTCTAAAAGGCGATGTGAAGGTTTTTGACATTCTCTTGGGTTTTCGGTAAGACGAGACTGACGAAACTGCCGAAAACGAGCCGAAAGCGAAACGGAACCGAAGCCATTGTATTTGAGTTCTTTCTTTAGGTTTGTTTACTATTATCAAACATTTGTACGTCACGCACCTGACCGTATTTCTTCTTTTCCGACTTGTGTTTACTGCTAGTTTGCATGCGAAACCGAAGTCTGCATGGTTATAACCTGTCATGCATGCCCGCCAAAGAGAATGGCAAAACTGCTCTTTTTGTTAAGACTTAGATTTCTCATTGTCGGAATTAAGGAGATACAAAAATTACAGATAGAATATACATGTAGGTACAAGGCTTCATATTTTGCTTGGTAGTTATGATGATAAATGCGAACTGTTTTATTGAAAATCACATTAATTTTTGGAATTTGAATACATTAGGGTCACACAGCAGTTTCCGTCCTCAGCCTGGCTACAGTTCAGTATGAATAGGTGTTGCAACAACTCGGTCTCTACTTGTCAATAATTTTATATGACCGCTTTACAGTATGTGCCCGAGATTTGCGGGCTTATCCCCCTCACGATTGTCCAGTCTTCCAGTGCGGATGGCCGGATACTGGAGCCATCAATGGCTGTGACCCCGGGTTCATTTGTCTGCCAATCAATTGTGGAAACATCTGTGGTAAGTTGGTCGGGATTGCAGACTACTTCTAATCAATTGAAGGAGTTAGAATTAGGAGGGATCTATGGGCCATTTGATTGCTTTGAAGAGAAAAAAGTTAAAAACATCATTTCACTATAAACCAGTCGATTTTGATACTACGTTTGTAATATTGACATCAACTTTTCGAGTAAATCATTAAAATATTAAATTTGATTGATTTATATTGAAATAATTTTTTCTGCTTTTTTTCTCAAGCAGTCCAATGGCATTTAGATCACTTCTGATTCTAACCCTCTCAATATTTTCTCAAGATGATCGAATAACACAATTTGAGATTTTTCTCAGAGCAAACATTTCTTGCGACATAAAGCAGTGATTACGATAAATGTTTAAAGACGGTAATAGATTTGGTGACACTCAATTTCTTCCTCTTTCCAAATTACTAATTAAAATTTGAAACGCTGCAACGTACATGATTACAGACTTATTCATTCACATTATGAATAGTTTGCTAGATCTATGTTCTCTTCAGTTTACCATTTTGTAACGCCTATCTCTTGCAGTTGTTTGTTATTGTCAGTTATGAACTCGCACAGTCTCAAGTGCTTCGTCATTTTTTATTTGGTAGAAAAATGAACTGAAATGTGATGCTCCTTTTGGCTACATTTGTCTTTTCACCAGAGTCACTGTCTCTTAGCGTCTTTGGTTGTGACTTTTGACTGGAATATGTTGTCCTGTTCCAGGACATGTGATGCCACTTATAGAAACAGTTTTGCCACGCTCATAAACAAATTGCCTAACTCATATCTCATTAGTGGAAAGATAAGAAACTGTTTCAAGATAAGAAGTCAAAAGTATGAGACAACAGTCCTCCCTGTAGCAAAATCAACAAGCCTGGGAATAAAATATGCCAATCTGACTCTGACTTACACGATTCAGTTTCCCGCCTTTTAGAAGGACGGCTTTCTTTCATAGAGCTTTCCATTCAATCCAAAGCATGTAGCCGGGCTTCGGGCAGTCGATAATGACAAAGAATGCAAACTGCTCAGCTCTGCTCTGAATTAGAACCCACACACAGTGGCATCGGTGTCGTTTCGCTTCCGGCAGTTTTAGCGAATGTCGCCAGTCTCGTCTCTCGTCTTTATGAAATGCCGAGAACATGTTAAAATCCTCCACAGCGCCTTATAAAGGGCAGCGCATATATTGCTTCCGCTTTCTCCTTGTTTCATTTTTCATGGAGATGACGTCTTTTCGCCCAAACTGCTGAAAGCGAAAGGAAATCGAAGACACTGTGTCTGGGCACTTCGGCAAATTGCCTATGACCGTGACAATTTGCTATCCGGATTGTCATCATTCCTTTGCTCACGTACACAATGACAGAATTAGAATCTTGGCATTTACTCTCCTCCAACAGTATCTCCTGAAACACTTGCACTCAGAGATACCAGACCATGACCAGACACTGAGAAATCCCAGTTTGTACAACAACAAATGTCTGAAGCCGAGATTGGATAGAACATGTCATAATTTGTGTTTCCAGCAATTGGACAAAAAAGATGCATGACACGTCTAATGTCAATGACAATATAGGCATAATTAATCCGAATTTATATGTGAATACATTGTGTACTGTTTTCCTTTTCTTTTTAATTAACATCTTCTATATGTTTAGCATTATGGGTATTGTAGATGGGCATAAAATTCAAGATATTCTGCATTCCCATCTAATTCGGAAAATTTTATTTTAATCTTTTTGCATCATTCAGTAGACATTCAGAAAATTTATGATCCGATAAAACGGCACGCGAAAAAACAAAGACAAACAACACACCAAAGCATCAAATGCCACACGAAATCCATTATAATTATAACAAACGTTTTTTGTGAATCCAAACAAAAGACAATATGTCAATTCTGGACACTGCGCAAGTCAAGATTTTTGCAAAATTGATTATAGTAAAATATGATGACTCGGGCTCATTATATTATATTTAAAAAAAAAAAAGAACACTTAAAAGCCATTGTAAAGTGTTCTAATGTCAACAAAAAAGTCATGACTGGATTCGGCATGTAGTCTTTGCCTCATTCATCACTTGGGTCCTTCCAGTTGTTTCTGTCGCTCAGACAAAAAAATAATGTTAATAATTTACGTAGCGATATGTGAGTGTGCCTGAGAAAACCCACAATAAGTCGGCAGAGCTGATTTTGAGAAAAACGGCTTTGGCGTGAAAATATGGGTCCGACACTAACTTCCAACTTGGCTGTTGCTTAGGGGGCCGTGGCATGTTACAGGGTAAACTGTAGACGAGCAGTGAACACTACTCACTATGATCTCTATAACGGCTTTGTAATTAGACTACGGTCTCCTAACAAGATCTAAAAACTTCCAACTTGGTTGTTGTTTAGGGGACCGTGACATGTTACAGGGTAAACTGTAGATGAGCAAGTGAACACTATTTACTATAATCTCTATAACGGCTTTGTAATTAGACTACGGTCTCCTAACAAGATCTAAAAACTTCCAACTTGGCTGTTGTTTAGGGGACTGTGGCATGTTACAGGGTAAACTGTCGATGAGCAGTGAACACTACTCACTATGATCTCTATAACGGCTTAGTTATTAGTCTACGGTCTCCTAACAACAATCACTCCAATATTACTTGGTCAATTAGCTATTGCCACTTATAGGATTAAATGCCGTTTTCTCAAAACCTTGTTTTAGGGGGGTCAATGACTTCAATTTATCAGAAATGTCTTGTCTTTTATTATATGTACAGAACTCAAAATGTCATGTTGCCGACTTATTGTGGGTTTTCTCATGCACATTCACATAATTATGTCTAAAACAATCTCTTACTTATGGAAGTTTCTGTCCCAGACTTCCTCTTCTGTATTAACAATACTGTATACACAGCACAGTGAACAAATTGCACATTCTTTTGTTTTCAAAATAAGCACAGAAAATATCAATATGTCCCAGAGCATCACACATCGGAACAGAAATTAGCATAGATAAAACAACAACAACGGCAACAACAAGAAAACTTCTTCAACTTCAATCAAAACATCTTTAGAAGGGAGGCTATTCCATAGGCACACATATCTATTACAACTCAGTGTTGATCGGACATTTACAAACACATCTGCATCAATCATTTAAGTACCAGTTTAGGCAAAGGTTTGTTAGTAATATCAGACAAATTCCCGAATTCTACCAAGACACTCCTTTGTCTTCCAGAGTCTACTATGATCTGATTCAATGAAAACGGTTATTTGAACTTGTGTTAGAATATTTTTTTGAGTATGGACGTATCGTTGATCACCGCGGCCAAGAAATTTTACCACTATGAATTGTTGTTTCTCTCATCTTGGGAACAGTGAAACAGCTTTTGTCAATTGGAAAGAGTACCATTATTCCTTTCAAATTTTCAGTGGACAATTAAATTAAACAGACTAGGTCTCATGATGCCATCTCCCGTAGATTTCGATGTTGTCTCGTTGTTTTTACTTGTCACTTGGACACAGTTTACCAACGCGCAGGATCATTGTTCGGCGACTGTGGGAAACGGCTGGACTCATCGATCAGAGCTTAGAAGCTGCGTTGATGCAATCAGAAATTAAATGGTTTCTTAGATAATGTAAGTTATCAAAGGTTTTCTAATGCAGTGTACCAATTTGCCTTCCTTGCGATAGTTGGATTTATAATCATAATGACAAGGCAACGTGAACTACAAATAGCCCACCCCCTCTTTCCCAAGCCCTTGTGATTCATAGAGCAGTGCACATTTCTTGTGGCGTGTGACATAAACAATTCACTGTAAACATTCACTTACGATTTAGGGAATTGATCACACTAGAAGAATCGAAATTGTATTTTTTTTTACTCATCCTAGAACTGATATTGTTAACTTCATTAGATGACAACGGTTTGGACTTCCTCACTTTGGAATTGACCACTTTTCCATTCATACAACTTGGGAACAACTTACTAAAAGTTTCCCTGTATTGTGAACTCATGTTGTAATACAAGAAAATGTTGATACTAGAATTAATAGCCTCTGTCAGAAATGCAATAGACCAGGTCACATGAAACACGTTGGCATATTTACCGGTGAGATCAAATTCTAGCTCTATAAATGTGGTGATGTCGAGGGCAACACCAGGTATGAAACAAATAATCAGAATAGTTGAAATCAAAATAACCATTTTAATTATTTTATCATCCCGGGCACACAGAACCTTAGATTGTGCACGATCATACATACCTTCCGCTCGCCATTTGGTTTTCCGTCTCAGATTAATGACTAATAAACAGGTGAACAGAATAACCATGAAAAATGAGAGGAAACTAATGACCGCATAAAGTATAAATCCAAATCCTTTTAGCTCATGTCGGTATTTCGTACCGAGTAGACTGACAAGTGTTTTGTTTTTCTTAGGGTAGAATTTTTCACCGAAATAGAGAGTAACATAGTCGGGAGTTAAGGTGAGAAACATGGAGAAATAAATACAACAGATCACAATTCTAGTACGTTTTGGTGTAACGATTTGTTTGACTTTAAGAGGAACTGTAATACAGAGACATCTCTCGACAGTCACGTAAGCTGTGATGCAGCATGTAATTCTGGCAAAACAAGCATGTGGCCAGCCGCCTGTCAGATACGGTATTTCCGTGGGTTCATAGGGAAGATCTGCATTCTCCATGAATGGGTTAAGATTTATATTTACCCATTCTTGTGTGATAAGACTGCAGAGATCAGAGACGGCCATAGCAAAGAAACTGATGTTTATAGTAGTGCTGAGACCTTGTAGAAGAAATATCACCATATTGATAATGTTGGCGATGATTCCTAACATGCAGACAGTGCCAAAGACAGTCACACGATTGACTATGTCAACTAGTTGAAGTTCAGCATTGCTGATATAGGGTGGCTCTTCGTTCGCGTGATCTGGGTAATCTACAAAAACATGTCTGTGCTTGGGTAGTTTCATTGAAATCCATTTTCAATGTTACTGAGTTCTCACACTACCAAAGATGAAAAACGCTGACACAAAGATCTTCTAAAGCAATGAACTATTTCGTCGGTTTCTTATATAATATTCATATACTGAAGTAACTGGACCAAACAAGACGTGTTCTGAAATCTGAGAACTCATTTCTCTCACGCAAATATTGACCAGATTATTTTCTCTGAACTATTTCAAATAACCGATGTTGATTACAATCGTGACGTGAGTTTCAGACTGAGATTGATAGCTTGTTTCTCTGCTTTTACACCAATTCACACCAATGTTCTCATTTTCTAGGGTATTATTAGGAAACCATACCTTGATTGGAAACGAATACTCAGGACCAAGACCCACGATTTACTTATTAAGAATGATTTTAATGTAAAGGGATATTTCGGGTCAATGACCTCTCTTGTGGAAACCCTTTTAGTTCCCTGAACCATGATAGGTTTTATGGTGCGGCCAACTAAAGACACTGGGAGATAGTCAAACTCTGGAAAAATTGGGCAGTTATTGTAAAGTAAACTTTTTGATAGCAGATATTTCAGAATGGGAATGTGATGAATCTAATGGACGTAATGATGCATGATGGTATGTAATGTACACGTGGAGTTTGCTGCGGTGCCTCGGGAGGATGAGTTAGTCCAACACTTGAGCGTGAGTAAATAATAATTTATACCTGTACGTAGTCACGACAAGTTCCCTGGTATCTGAGAATGATAAATTGGCGATTTAAAGAAAACGAGATATCCCAGGCAAGCTGAGACGGTCAGCCAATCAGAACAAAGGTATAGTAATCCATACCACCAGTTACTATAGAAACTCTACTTCTATGCCAGTTACTTGGCCACGCCTATTTTTTCCTTTGTAAGGCAAACATAATTATTATACGGGCATCTAAACTGCTGAAGTAACAAGGTAGACTGTTTGAAAAGTCCACTGGTGTAAATAGCTATCAGAAAGCTTTAAAAGTTTTACATCTGTAAAGACTTTTGTACATGAGTTATATAAAATGAAAAGTATTATCATACATTGAATTTGTGCCATGTGTCCCCTTAAAGACTATGTTTGATCTGACAAATATGCAAAGTACCGAGAATATTGCCAGCATCTTTTCCCCATCATTGATCTTTATTTACTACTACCAAGTTTACTACTACTACTACTACTACATGTACTACACAATTACTACTACATGAATTAATAACAATAATGATAACATCAACGAGAACAAAAGCCCAACTCTCTTGGCACTGATTTGAAAGACTGGCTGACAAGATGTGACATGAAAATATATTCATGTACCAGGCTACATAATAATATACCACGGCAAGCAAGGCTCCTATTCTAGTAATTCTTCTTATTATCACCGTTCAATATTATTATTGATTGCAACGGCAATAGTGGAAACGTACAGAAAAGAACATCTGAAAAGATCCATCACCCACAGACTAATAAATTAACCAGACTGGAAATACGAGCTTCGGGCTGTGTCGTTTTTTACGGAATTTCCCGAGCGGCGGCCGGATAACCAACATGGCCGCCGCTCGGGAAATTCCTATTCTAGTTCTATCTTCAGTAGAAATTTCTTTTTATTTGTCAAGATTGGTTGTACATGTATTAATTTCTTGGTGCGGAACCAAACTTCCGCGTTCAGTAGACGCGTAAAAATGGTGTCATTCAAAATCGTAGCTATGCTGAAGCGTCGGTCGTTACCGTAAACCTAATGTAGCGGATGTTTTGTGATGTCACACAATGGGATCATCCAGTCTGGGTATTTCATTAGTCTGTGCCATCACCCCACTTTTAAGGCCACGTATTTTAGAGAATTTGTAAGACTGTCTGTCACACGCAATTCTGTTCATTTTGAGAAACAAATCTGAAAGCAGGTTCAATAGTAATAAAAGAATAATAATTATTGTAACAAAATGACTAAATAAAAGACAAAGAAACACGCAATCAAGTTTTAAAAAAAATCTGTTTATTGCATGAGCTAGAAATGCATAGCACGGAGACTATAATTTTTTGACATGTCATCATGCTTCCAAATGATACTGAAAGGAACTAGTGATACATGTATGATATATTATGGGAAGAAGCTCATATCCAAACAATTTTTAACTGCATGTTTCTGTGAAATGATAAGGAAATTTAACATTTTAGGCCTCTTTCATCATCCCTGAAGACACTTCACTATCTCAGCAAAAACAATGCCAGCAACACCCGGCAACACATAGCAGGTATTTAATTTAAAAAAAAAAAAGCAAAGTCCCATACATGAACATAATACACTCAATATGGTTATCTCACGGCATACTTATATGTCATGTATCCGATGTTTTGGGATACCATTCCCTGTATTTATGTAGATTCCTCATTAAAAAAAGATGAAAATACACCCAGCGAAGAAGTTTCATAGTGGCGTACATCAGAAAACCTGAATTTTAACAATTTAAAAATTGCACCAGCTTTAAAGCTTGGACACTTTTTATTTCGCGTTTAAGTGGATACTTGATCATGATGATATAACAAGACGTCTTCATGCGTCAATGCGTGCTTTGGTCCAATGCCTGTATCGGTCGGTTACTTATATTACCATGTCTAAAAAAGCACATTTGGTGTCTGAACTGCAGTACACACATAATCATAGTACAGGTACATACAGCCATTAAATATTGTTTTGTCATTTTCGAAAAAAAAAATGAATACAATGTTTTCAACTTTTTGTCTTCTTTTAATTTCTCCACACTAATTCTTTCAAGGGATGCTGGTTGGAGATGTTTGAGTATTTATGCTTAAGCCCAGAATACGAATTGCCACCGAATCAAAACTAAAAGGATTTTAAATTATAAATGAATACTTTATTTGAATATTATTACTATACTTGATTAATTTCTTTGAAACTGTGAATGCTGATAATTGATATGAAGTTGATGGCCAAGTTAAAATGTTTTACTTTTTCCTCCCCACTTTGGAAACTGCCAGCTTATTGCTTAGACTCGGAGAACAATATTTCGATGAGTATACATGGGTACACTAAAAAGTTTTAGTAAATGTCTTGATACATATTTACAAGGAACAAAATATTCTTACAAACAAAAGGAACACCATGCACGTCTTTCAATGAAAAACGAAGTCTGCAAGTAATGAAAGAGTCGGAAACCGTACCCCCTTCATCTTTGACTGAAAAGAATAAACCATTCAAAGTCGTTGACTGGGAACAAAAATCGGCCATAGACATTTTCACTTTCACTTGTAAGTGATTATTTGTACACACCATTGTCTTATTTGTTCAGAACGTTTAACCTAATCCTTTCATAAGCCTTTTTCTTACAGCGAAACGCCCCTTCAAGAGTTAAAGGTAAAGGCAAATAGAATGCTGTCGTAAGTAAGAAAGTAAATTTAAAATTTAAGCCTGTCTGTATCAACGTAGGCAAAAGTGGCCATGACAATCTTCTTTTCCATTTCCCATTCTCTTTATCTTTTATCTTAAATACATAAAAAAAAAAAAATACATGTACAATGAAAATATTCCCCAGCTGCTATGTATGATAGGCTATACATCAAAAAAAAATTGATCTATGACCAATGAGGCCAAATTTATAATTTAATAATTATATGTCATTAAATAAGTGTATGTTTGACAGAAGCTTTTTCTTTTCATTTTTTTTTTTGATGAAATAACTTTGCAGGATCCAATTGATTTCTTTCCATCTTTAGATAACTAAATTCTCATGCTATGTCCCGGGTCCAAATGTTGACATACCAGGTTGCATTTCTCTGCAGACTGAATCATTTTAGAAAGATACCGGAAACCTTTGGGGATGCAGCAAGGCTTGGTACAAAGTTAAAATGTGGCCAAGGAAAAATGTAAAAAACAAATTTATTGTGCAAAGCGCTGTATTAGGAACAATCAGAAAGATTCTATCTACGTAACAAGACACCCCGCCCACCCCCACTCCCCTCAGACCTTTAAGTCATGGGACTTTTGTAGCCTTACACCAAATTTGAGATGGCTATAATTGCTTTATGAATGAGGTCATGAATCTTGGAATGTTCTGCAAGGAGCAGAGGAACAGCACTATTTACCTGAAATTAAAGTTGACTTTGATTAAAAATGAAGTTGTCGTATTTTATGACGCCCCCTTCATATATCATGAGCTTAACGGAAAGGTCAAGTGAGATACAATGAAATATCTTTCGGAACTGCATGTCACATGTTTTACAATTAAAATCGCAAATAAAATAATTCTCAAGTTGGAATTACAAAGACAGTTTTGTGTTTACTGACAGCCTCAAGAAAAAAAAAATTTAAGTTATCCATCTAATACAAAAATCCTCCCTCAAAAGAACTGTCCTACACTAAACAACAATACTTATTATATCATTTCTAATAATTCCTTTTATCTACAAATCACAGTAAACCTATATAATACATTTCTATATAGGCTATACATGAAATTTCATGTTGAAGATTAGACATACATACATAAGTCAAATAAAACCTCACAAAGCTCCAAATCATATTTTATTTTATACTGAAAGTTGATGCATTTTCTGATTAACGTTAAACAAATAATTTCCACCTCTCCTTTTGTTGGAGGAAGTTATCAGATAAATTCCCTATGAAACACCTAGCATTGTAACTATGAGCAGCAGTTGTCGACGTACAAAAATAACAAAAAAAAATTAACACAAAAACTTTTAATTCAAACCACAACAGTATCAACAACAACAAAACAAATCATTGCTCTTCTCATCGCATAGTCTTTCCGAAAAAACAAAAAATTAATTAGTATGATGGCATAACCTGACACCTAAATAGTACCTCTGTTTAATGAATCTCTAAACACATACAAAAATGGATTTGACTGGAAAATAACAGAAAGCAACTTTGCTACAACGACACTTTGGTGAGAAATGACAGACGAGTAGGACATACTAACAACTGTTCACATACATGGTCTGAGAGATGGTTGTATGAAAATTTGCAGTGATAGGAATATAAGCACATGTATACTTAAAAAGGAAGGCGGTGTTATTTAATATCAGCTATAACATGGTGCACAAGAGGACTGAGTCACTTTAGAATTGCTGATGCAGATTTTGTTTTGTTTTTAAAACATTTCAAGCAGGAATACTGAAGAATGAGATAAAACTTGATAGATGTTGCGCAAATCTATGGTATGAATCGAAGATGTGTAAATCAAGAACGGTATTATACAACAAAACATGAAAACTATTATACAAGTATTTCATGGAAGAGAAGATAAATCTCAGACCTGATGAAAGAATTAGAGATCATCTTGAATCTGATTATTTCCCTTTCCATTCTAGAAAAAATTGTTAAGTCACACAATACTATAAGGCAAAAAGTAAATTGTAGTAGTCCTCAACAAGAATCTACATCTTTGGTAAATCTGCAGATATTAAACCGGACTTCAATTAAGAAAATGCATGTATGTATACGATGAATGTTTCCTTCATCAATGGTAGACTCTTTTCATGTTTTAAAGTCAAGTTATGTTAAATACAAAATCTGACACGGCAGGTTGCATTGCTAATCTTAATTTTCAAGCTGTTTTTGACACTGTTGATCTCGGTTAAATGATAAATGGTAAACATAGGAAAATATGCCATAAAACCAAAACTGAGCATTAAACTTCAACAGTTGTCAGAATCTTCATGTCACAGAAGAAGTAATATCCAGAGCTTTAGTTCTCCTCATATTTTCACGGTGCATAAATGCATGATAACACATTTCAGTGGTCAAATAAGAATGTGGGTGACATTTTGTGAAATGCCTGAATTCAAGTGATGGCACCACCAGTTATGAATTAGACAGACGCCATGCAAATAATGCAACATTATTACGCCATGCTCCATTATGTATGTTAATACAATTTATTCTGCTTTCATTTACAAAGATCAACACAGGTGGAACAAGAGAGGTGTTGAAATAACAAGTTAAATAATTTTATGTTTGTGAGTTAACAAAAAAAAAAAACAACAACCAGAAACAAAGTATAAAAGAAAACAAAGCATTCAAAGAATATGGTGACCCATGCTCATTGTACATAATTAAAAGAATAGATATGAAACAAAACCCAACCAAAAAAAAAAAAAAATTGAAAACATCCACAAGTAGTTTATGATAATCCTAAAACAGCATAAACAGATGAGGTATGACAGCATTTCCCAGGAGTGAAAATCCACTTTCCAGAAGTATGTTGGAAAGTACAAATTGTTAAAATTTCATTTTAAGAAACTCTGTAATATTAAACAAAAAAGAAGAGCAATAACAACAAAACTGAATGCTAAATTTTTTGCTATCATATTGGCATCATAATTACTGCTGAAGTAAAGATAAATCAGACAGGTACTGTCTCACCGTGTTTTCAAATTGCTCAGAGTGAAAACAAAATGGATTCCACCAACATTAAAGAAACAATAAATTCTTTCGCATCCACAGGGTGCCATCCATTAAGTAAGTACACCCGATTTCGGCGATATTTGACCGTCTTCTTCCCCTCGTATACTTCTCAGGGGCTTACCTTCAAACTCACCCCCCCCCCCCCCCCCCGGACGATTTGCTTGGAGTGTTTGACTGTCTCATTGGAAATACAGCCAGTTGTCTATTTTTATGTACACGTATCCTACATCTCATTTTGTTAGAAAGAAAAATGTACAGAAAACTAAAATTTCTTAATTCATTACTATTAATGAAAAGTGCGTATAATGTTCTCCTGAACACTGTCCCATCATCCATGTACACTTTTCATATTCTCCCTCCTCCATTCCAGGCACACCTACTTTATGCATGGGTCCATATAATACATTTCCTGAGATTATCCAATCATAACTGCTGGCCTTGATGACATAAATGGTTGTATATTCTTATGTCATGATATTGATCCCAGAATATTCCAGTGTTCTTCATAATTATGTGGTTGGTGACTTTTTTCCTTTGGTAGAAATCTGTCCACTGAAATTTTTATCATAAATTCTAATCATAGTTCCATTATTCTAACTGCAAAGCATATCCTGTATTCTTTATTACTATTACTGAAAAAAAGTAGCTGGTTTTATGACAAGCTAATTCATTGGCTCAAAACTGTCATTTGGCATGCATGAACAATCACATTTTTTTTTTAGAAACGTTACACTTTAGTAAATGTCATCAAAACTTAGGCATGCCTATTAGCAGAAAAAACAGCAAAATCAGTGCTTAGTCCTGTTATCAGAGAGCAAAACAAATGCTGCAGAATCGGTTTCAAGGTGATTTACATATTAAGCACATCTTCCTTGTGGCTGAGTTTGCAATTTTTGAACCAACCCATACAAACTACATGCACTTTCAGAGAGTGTATTCGTGAAAAATTTCATTATGTATGCATGTGTATGAGTAGTGCATTTTAGTCGAAGTGTTGCTATGAATGAATGTGTCTCAGCGAGCATCTGTGAGATTTGATCAGGCGTGTATTACATTATGAAAACCTTAAAGCTATTTCCTCATAAACATTTCAAAGGTATAAACCGATTCCACACCAATTTTACCACTAAACACAATCTTCTGTTTTGTCATCTCTGTGGAGACAAAAAACAATAAGAGTGAAAAATTGGTACAAATGAAATAATTACTAATACTAAATGAAAAGATGTGATGATTTACATCCCATCAACCATGTAAATGATGCAGGATATCCCTCAACACATTTGTTATACATAATGTGTGGGTACGCACTGCACAGTACTTGTGAGAAGTGATGGAATTTATTTATTTTTTTCATTCTGAGAGTGGAAATAGAAGATGATTGATCCATCTGAAACACAGCTAAAGTGAAAGGCCTTGAGTAGACCTTCCGAACCACACATCATACATATAAATAATGTAAATTCAGTAATAGAATTGAGAGAAGTTTTTGAAAAGTTGTGAAAACGCTGTCTGACATGGGAAAGCGGAGGAACAGCAGTTTGTGTAAGGAATGAATAAATGAGACTGGAATGCCAAGTGAAACTTGAAAAGAATGCAGTCCTAACTTCTATATAAGCCATAAATGGACACAAAGAACTTTAGTTTTGCATTAATAGTGACATGTAAACAGAGCCAGTGTATGGAATACATGATAAATGTTGATGAGGTCACTTGAAAAAGTAAGTTCAAAGTAAATTTCAATAAGTGTTTGTATACAATAAAAGATCCCATACATTTGTAAACTATATGGCTTGTCAAACTGGCGCTTTACTGTAATATCAGATTATGCCCCTTCACAGAAAAATATATCCTGCCTCTTTACTATGATAAACATCAACTCACAACAAGTAAGGCATGAAATGTTAAAATTAATGGTGGCTGGTATAAGGAAATGTTGAAAAACATCAATGCCTGTTCATAAATCATTGTTGAGACACCTGGAATGGATCATGAGGAATGTATCACATGTATGTTTTGAAAAATGCTGCAAAGGTTTGACAGCGTAAACTGAATTGTAACATTTTAACTCAGAATTCACAATCAAGCCAACACCTGGTAATATTTTAGCATGCAAGAATACCACAGATCTGTTGTTTAACATGATCTCAAAGTCTTGTCTCTATTTTTGGAATATCATTTATGTACCCTGGATTGTCTTTCCCAGAAAGGCCATTTTTCTCTTTTGTTTCGAGGGAGAACTGTGGTCGGCTTTGATCTGCTTTGCTTTCTGTGCTTTGTTTTTCTGGCAAGGAGTTTTCTGGATCCTTCATTGAAGCACTGGAGTTGCCCGTTATAGTGATGCCAAAGTCGAGATTATTGTCACGATCATATTTCTGAAAAACACCATTATACCCTGTTAGGTTTACTGATATAATAATGCATTTAGCTCTTATAATAATGCATTTCACTCCTTTGCTGTGCATCATGTAAGGGAAAGCTATGCACTGCCCAACACGCATACATGGAATGAGGGAAATGTTCCTTTTTTTCTACATTCTCAGAGGGAAGATGGAATATAACTGATCCAGCTGAAACATAGTTGAAATGAAAGCCTTTGAGAAGACTTTTCCAACCATATACATATTATCCCCATATATCATAAATATAACATAAATTCTGTAACAAAATTGAGACAGAAATTCTTGAAAAGTGATGAAAATGGTGTGTAAAGGGGGAAAATGTGTTCAACTCCATGTAAATCGTATGAAAGATATCACTAACAAAGTGGATGAATGAAATCAAGAGCAAACCCGGCAAATGTTACATTATGGCATATTAAATATGAGATGACTACCGAGCCTTCACACATAATGATTTTGAACATGTTGTCCTTCTAAATAATACCCACATACCACAGTGGTTATTCTAAGAATTATCTCAAGATACTTTCAGTTTATACTTCTCTCTTACATCTACAATTGCGTTCACTTCCTTCGCAATTTGCACGGCAGTAAATGAGTTGGTACAAATGTATAAACTGTAATAAAAATTAAAATATGCCACATTGAAAGATACTATTTCCATGGTCTTCTTGTGACAACTGAGAATAATTGCATCTCATAGGTATTTAATAATGAATCTGCATGGTACAACAGCCCTCACATTGAAAGATGAAAAAGAATGATAATTTGAAGTCACAGATAACAAGATAATAAGTTTTAGAACAAATAGACTAAATGATTTGTGATGTATTTTTCTCTTCTGAACAGCACAAAAGAATTACCCCTTCATGGACGATTCCAAAGCGGAAAAAGTCCTTGACCTTCTTGGGGAGACAGGGCATCAGTTCTTCAAACAAGGGACAAATCAAACGAGGGTCAAGTGTTTTTGGTCGAGTGTACCCTGAGGGAATTATAAAATCCTAATGAAAGGTTTAATCAATTTAAAATATACCATATTCTTGCCCAGGAATCCAGTAGTAGGGTTAACAGCTGCAGATACCTGCAGATACTAAGTAGCAGATCTTACTCATGTTAAAATTTTCAGTTGTCAATACAGTTTCTGAAGGTGAACACATAAAGTGGAAAAATGCATCTTTCTTGTGTACTAAAATTTATTTTAACCAAAGAATTGAAGAGACACTAGATTAAGGGGAGGAGCGGCTAAAAATTATATTTTCCCTAGTTGTTAATAAATTTCCATAAAATTTGTGGTAATGAATCAGAATGAAAATGTGATTTGAAAAATTTATTCACATTTTTTTTTTAACTTTGCGGTTGCTATGGTAGCGGCGGCCATATTGAATTTTCATTACATTTTTAAATTAATAATTCTGTGAAAACCATCAGCTGCAATGAGTTCAAATTTGGCATACAAATTAAGAATAGGTATGCAAAGAGAGTTACAACGCCATATTTCCAATAAATTTATCCAATTGGTCATATTCCAACGTTGAAGTAGTAGGTTTCATTTTTATCTGACAACACAGTTTTCAAATTACTCTGTCTGAAAAATATCACATATGAACCAAATCGGCCGTTGTAACATCAAAGTATTTATATTCAATGACACATGTGCAAATTTTGAGGGCAATCTGTTCGCTAGCTATGGAGAAATTAAGAACTGAAATTGTGAAAATGCGTTAAAACCAAAGGGCCCTAAGGGCTTTCTAATTGCTCTAGTTCACACAAAATATCACAAATAACCCAAATTGGCCATTGTAATTGTCACGAGTAGGTGAGCTGGGATCAGTAGTTACGGGGGAAGGGGGTAGAGTAAAGTTAACCCACGGCCCACGGGTAATGAAAAGCGTGCATGTTGTGAGTGGGGGGGTCTGCATGAGGCGAGAGCGCTGTACTACTATCACTGCAAGTTAGAAGGTCCTAGGGGACGGACGTGAGTGAGAACAGTCGGGAGATTGTGACAGTGTTTTCCAGTGATGACTGGTAGGTGGAACGATGATTGATAATTATGATTGATGTATTATATTCGTCTACGACCATGATGTAAATAAGTATATGTGAGGAATGTGGAAGTCCCTGATACTGTATATAGCAATGTGCGCCATGAGCGATAGATGGAAGTTAGCTTCATGGATTTGTAGCGAGAGTGAGTAGGGTGTAATACGGTGGAGGTGTTACCGTAAGATGTTTGGTGAGTGAAATGTGAACTATTGTGTGTACGCTTCATGAGTTGTAATGAGGGGTGAAGTGATTAGAAATGGTATGGTATTATACCAATGTAATGTTATTTTTGTAGGTGCCGGGGTCGGGCCGAAGCGCCGCCTACGGTGAGCACAGGGGATAGGCCAGCATAGGACCGAAGGCCACACATCGGCCAGAAGTGAAGCTGTCGGTGCAGGACAGTAGAGGCACATGAGTCGTGGCAGTCTGGCCACAGACAGGGATGTATATATGATCGTGAATGTGCTATTAAGATGTATTACTGTGACATGGATGTAGTACTGTGCGAATGAGATATTCATGTGAATTGAAGTATTAACGTGCTATGGCCACGTGAAGTGTATAGGAGGCTAAGGTGTATTGCCATAGGGAGGCGCTATTGAGAGACTGTGGTGTGAAAGAATATTAGTGTGTCATTAAGACCCTGAGTGGAGAGGCTGAGGCCGAGGTGTCTTTAGAGTAATTACCGGGTTGTGGACCCGAGGAAGTGTGTTTACGGAAGAAGGCCGTGGACGGCAGTTAACTTGAAGAATATAATGTATGTATGTAATTGCACTGTTATCCTTATCTTCATATTTATGTTTAATAAATGTGTGAGTCTGATGGGTTGTTCTGTTAAGTGTTATACTTGTTCGTTCGTGATTGTTGTCTTGTTATAACCATCACATCTCCCAGTCTGGGATTTGTGACAGTAATATCAAAGAACATACATCCAAGTACATATGTGCAAAATTTGGGGGCAATCTGTCTGCTAGTTATGGAGAAATTGAGAATTGAAATTGTTTCCCAATTTTGTCTAGATCTAGTCCCAGTGGTCAATATTTTGAGCCGCTCCTCCTCTTAAAAAAAAAAAAATCACTTATCCTTATCTTCAATACCATCTGAGCAATAACAAAATATTTATACATTGCACTGAGTTCCCACAAACCTGAGGGATTTTCATAAAATATCAGAGTGTTAAATGGCAAATCCAAGCGTTTGATAAATGATGCATCTGACTCAATTCATTACAGCCTCTGACCAGATATGGTTTGGTGGTATTTTCACCAAGATGTTTGGTTGACAAGGACTGGCAAAATGATGCTCATGTTCATTCTGTATGAAAAAAATTATTTTTTGCTTTGGTACCTTCTACTGACAGCTGAGTAAACTGTAAAATGATTACACTGTCAGTGCCTCATTTGACCTAAAACGTAAAGGAGATTGTTTTCTAGGAGGATGTATAGTTTTGATATCAAAGTCACTTATTACAATCCATGACATAACACTCAGCTTCATTCCTCAAGAACAGATTAAGAACAATTTTACATTACCAGTCATGAAACTTGTGACAAGTCCAACACCCCACACTACAATCATTCCCAAAGCTGTATAATACATGTAAGACATGCGATACAGCTCGGTGAAAGGATAACTGAAAAAGAAATTTATAATGCCGCTTGTGTAATTTACATTGTCAAGATGCAGAACAGATACAGTAACAAATGGTCATAATTTGCAGTAACAATGACAATTCTCATTATAATGAATAGTAATGATCCAAATCGGCGTGGTAATTTCAATAAATTTCTTCACGGAACCATAATGTAGTGTCATTTCAATGGATATCCTGGAAAAGGTCCATGAAAACTTGGGAATGTTAAGAGTTATAGTGATATTATCTCATCCAAAGGCTCACAATTTGTAGTTTAAATCTGATTACGTCTTTAGGAAATGAAACAAACATCCAATGGTTGCTCTATAATTGATAAATTAAAGTCCATGAGAAATTTTTGCTTTATCTTAGTTATATTTGAACAAAACTAGATTAAAAGCCAAGCATGCCTGGAGGATGAGAAATTTTGATTGTCTTGTGCATTTAACAGATAATCCAAACAAAAGTTATTAATAGTTTAAGACAATGATTTTGGGCGTGATTTAAATGTAAAATTGAAGTCAATAAAACTGTGTTACCCAGCATCATCATCTGGTTTTGAAGTTGCATTTGGTGACACAGTTGTACTTGGTCTAGCTGTAAAGTTACAGAGAGTTGTTCGCGTTGCCGTGAGAGGAGTTTTGATATCATATGCAAAAGCTCCAATTCCAACCCAAAACAAAAAGCCCAGAGAAGCAATCAAGCCCGTCAGTGCACCCTAAAATGAAAAAAAAAGATTATACCTACCAGTTTTACTTTACACTGGCTATACGATGTATAAAAGTATAAAATTCAAACAATGCCACAAGAAAAACACATATTTTTATGTATATATAAATAGGCATTCTGAAGTACTGTTAAGAGCCATAACTAAGATGGCTTACACAAAAACACCAAGACCAATTAAAACATCCTCATAAAACTAAAACTGCCTCTTGACTTCATCATAGTCTTGTTGAAGTAAGCTCAATATAAATCTACACACTGACTGGCTTATGTAAGGGCCTGCAATTCTTCGTAAGGCCTGTTATTTCAGTTGACAATGATAACCTGTGTAAAATGTTATAGGCCTGTGCATTTTTAAAGGGGTTGGGGGAGGGAGGGGTGGGGGGATGAGGAGGCAATTCAAATACATGGTTGAAAGATCTATTAATCAGTCAGTGCTGCTGTGCAAGTACACTTACTGAAAGTATAAATATCGTAGTGGATCTTTCATCTTCTTATTCAGGATATGAATGAAAATTTATCATTTTGGTGTTTTTACTGTTTTTGAGTAGAGTCTATCATAATGATACTTACCACGGTTCTTGAAAAAAATATAGTACTATGATAAAGTGAAATCAACCTTATCAGGTAAACTTCATTAAATAGTGCGTGAAAATCATTTTTTTGATTGACATTCATTCTCAATTCCTATTTTTATGAACAGAAATGCCATATGATGTCTGTCTAACTGCCAGAAGTAGAGTTAGTCTGTGCACGCTGGAAAACACATGAATACAACACATAAAGACTTACATGTTTATTGGCCCAAGGGAAAAACATTCCCAAAGTGAACACCCCTAAAAGGGGACCATTTAATATTCCAAAGACCACGTAGACAGCCTGTGGGACAGGAAAAAAACATAGCATTTGAAAAATCTCACATTTTATAGATCTTTCTCTTTATCTCTTTTAAGTTTAAAATGAGACAGCGTTATAATAGGAAATGTCTATAAACTATACATAAGATTTTAGAATTATTCTCAAACATTGTTTCTGTTGCCATTATGAAAAAGTTATAGCAATATTACAGTATCTAATTTTCCCGTTTGCCATTGTGTTATCCATTCAAACTGCAGAATTATTCAGCGAAAGAAATATGAGGGTTAACTTACCTCCAAGACTGAGCCAAGGTTTGACACAACATAGGCAAGAGCAATGGCTAGCACACCATAGAAAAACACTGAAAGTAAGAAAAATATTGGTTATGTCCATGAAACGAAGAATCATCGACACATGCAGTGGTTTTTTTATGAAACGAGGTGGTCCTTAGGGGATTGGGTAAAGGGCAAATGTGCTTTGCAGCTGAAATGTATGTATAAATATAATTGTTATGGAATATCGTAGTGTGTTTTTTTCTACCTGGCTGTTTGCTTGGTATCAAGTCATATTGAAAATGCTGGATACAGTGAGAATCTGTTCCTTGCCTGTATACTGAAAAGGTGGTTGGAGGATGGGGAAGGTTTACAAGGTAGATGCTGATGCTAAGACAGGATGTTTTCTTGTCTTATTATTGTAATTGTAAGTGATTAGATCTAAATTCTCCACCTGTTTGTGTCATTATTATTAGACTTAATTGGTTTTGCTTCGGTTGACCTTGGTTTGACTCATTGTTTTCAAAAATAGATTTCTACATTTTTGTATTCAGGATTTTAAGCGAGTCTTCGCGTGAATTATTTTTCATTGTCTGCAATTACTGCCTGCTGTTTAAAATTGAAAAATTTTGTCACTGCTTCGTCTCGTATCAAAAGTCTGACACTGAGGAAACGTGTATCCAGTAAAAATTTGTAAGGGGGTGGGAGAGAAGGGTTTCAATACCAATTTCGGCCTAAGTGTTGAAAAGGTGGAGGGGGGCGGGAGGGTTACAATTGGAGGCTGAGGCAGTCTATATATTCACCCATGGCATTTACAAACAGAGGCTGATGCTGAGGCAGTCTATATATTCACCCATGGCATTTACAAACAGAGGCTGATGCTGAGGCAGTCTATATATTCACCCATGGCATTTACAAACAGAGGCTGATGCTGAGGCAGTCTATATATTCACCCATGGCATTTACAAACAGAGGCTGATGCTGAGGCAGTCTATATATTCACCCATGGCATTTACAAACAGAGGCTGATGCTGAGGTAGCCTACATAATCACTCATGGCACTTTACAAAAAAGAGGCTGATGCTGAGGCAGCCTGCACAATCACTCACAGCACTTTACAATACAGAGGCTGATGCTGAGGTAGCCTACACAATCACTCATAGCACTTTACAATACAGAGGCTGATGCTGAGGCAGCCTACACAATCACTCATAGCACTTTACAATACATAGCCTGATGCTGAGGCGGCCTACGTCTGTAATGATTTAGAATAATTATAGAGGCTAATGCTGAAGCAATCCTGTATAACCACTTCCATATTACTGAAAGAGTGCAAAAGGCTTCTGTTCAAAAAAAAAATTCAGTCTAAACAACATCATTATGCATATCTGCATCTTGCACGCAATCTTCAGATGTTATTCATTTAATGCTGGTGGGTACCCATTAAATGTTTTAATTCAAGAATGTACGGAGCAAGAAATCAGTCTTGTATTAGTCTGCCTGCTTTATGGTGTAATGTCTTCAGTTGTTCATCAAAGTTGCGCAGCAGGCCTATAATGTTCTGTCTCTACCGTTTCACTGCATATTTGTGATTTGCACTGAACCTTTCTGTACTCACCCAACAGTTTTGATATGATGGTAGATCTGAACTCACTGATGCTGGGAGTACACCACTGCTGCATAATATCACGAAGGGTTACTGCTGCCAAAGCGTTCAGTCCAGATGAAAGGGAACTGTAAGCGTGATAATAAGTATTACAAATGCAACTATAGCAATTGTACAACTTTACACATATTGCAAATTATCCTAAGTCACACCTGTCAGATCAAAGACTCTCAAATAGATGAAAATTACTAAAAAATTACCAATGCCTTCCTTGTGGGTCTGCCAGACCCATGCCTCAAATAAAGAATAACACCACAACCGATTCATTCCTCAGTGGGTCTATCAGGCCCATATTTTGCTAAATAATGTTAAATTGGAGGTCCATGTCCGACAGGAATAAAACAAAATGATTGTCAGTGGTCAGGGGTCACTCACTAGCTCAGAATTATTTATGGTTATCTCATAGCATTTTAGAACAATAGTGTAGTTATTTTTTCTGCAAAATTATGGAAAAAAAACAACAAGGCCCTCTGCGTCTGAGACACTCACAGGATTAAAATAAAAGAAAATAGTGGATAGGAGGCACGTTCAGTTGCGCAGGCCCCTGCAGTTGCCTGGCAGGCAGTTCATACAGTGAGATACTGCCTCAGGTTTGCAATATGGCAGTCCCCATAGGATTCAAAAAAATGTCATGAAAACCTTTACAGAGCCACCAGTCTGCTCTAGAAAACAAAGTTTTATAATAATACCATATTCGTTTCTTAACATTTTTACAGTTGTGTGAATCAAAGAAACCATCAATACAAGGCAACTGCCACAATATTATTTCCGCTGTTACGTCCCCTGACGTTAAAAAAAAATAATTTTTATTGGGAAATAATACATGTATTTGGGATTTTCAAAATCATATTTAAGTAAATCTACTGAAGGGCTCTATATCAATGTTTGTTCATTGCTACATTTGCATCTTCTATGTGAAATATAGTGCTGTCCTCGTTAATTTGCACAATTTTATCCAACTTTTTTTCCTTCAGTCAGACTAGTCAGGTGCTTAAATATGCTGTACAAGGCACCGCAAATCTCTCAGCGGGCTGAACATGCCTCTAATTTACCTCAAACTTCCACTGACAACACAAGAGACAAACACACCAGGCAGCCCAGGATAGTCGCCCAAGATGTCCATGACATACAGTGGAACCAGCTGGATGAAACGATAATGTTTTAGTATTAGCCTACAAACATTTGCCATTTCAGTTAACACCAATAATATCAATTTTACTGAACATGTGTCAATTTCTGATAAGAAGTCAATAAAAAAGGAGATGATAACTGAAGAGCAGTGTAAACTGAATATGAAAGAAATGAGAACTGGAGAACATAGAAGACATGATAAATGGAGAAAAGTACAAACTGAATAGTATTACGAAAGAGATGATACCTGGAGAGAGGTATAAACTGGTAGAGATTATAACTGGGGAGAAGCATAAACTGAATAATGATTGACATGATAACTGGGTAGAAGTATAACCCAAATGAGGATATAATTTTAAAAACATGTTCAAAATTGAAAAAAAAAAGAATGAGAAGGATAAATCTGAAAAACATCTTGCACTGTAAGCTTAAACTTGAGAAATGATGTAAGAAAAAGAGCGTTTGACGACTGAACCTGCAAGGGTGACAAAATTATGAATAATATAATTTGTGATGTCTGTTAATTTCTGATTTCTCAAATGCATGAACTAAAATGTGTCCCCTGTAGAACAATTCTCTGGCAAACAGACCTGAACCACCTTTCATATAATGAGGACCAGACCAGAAGCATGTCAGGACGCAGAGGGCTGCCCGATCTCAGTTTATACTTTTTGTAGTAAAGCTCTTCTGTAAATGGCATGCTATTTTTTTTTTTTAATGTTCATATTTTAGGAGAAAATTTTTGTTTGGGGGGGGGGGGGGGGTGTATGTATGTTGGTGATTTTTATTATTCTTATTATTTTTAATAGCTCAGTGACCATTGCATAAAGTGATTTTCAACCAATCTCAGAATCCAGCCAAAATTGCTGGGCAGGCTGGGCCTGGCCCACAAGCCATAGGTTGCCCATGTCTGCCCATTGTTTAAGACCTTGAAACTTGAACTGTTATGGGGCCCCTTCGCAACCAGCAACTATAGGGGAACATCCAAAATTCAGGCATTAAAGAAGGTTTCTTGGGGGGCCCTGAGGCTTAAGCTTCATTAATTTCATAGTAGATCTGCCGCTGAGCATGGAGGATGATATTTCAAATATTTACAGCAACAAATCTATTTAAGATTATTAAGGAACATATGTGAGTGTGCATGAGAAAACCCACAATAAGTCGCAAACATGACATTTTGAGTTCTGTACACATAATAAAAAACAAGACATTTCTGATAAATTGAAGTCAGTGACACCCTTAAAACAAGATTTTGAGAAAACGGCGTTTAATCCTAAAAGTGGCAATAGCTAATTGACCAAGTAATATTGGAGTGATTGATGTTAGGAGACCGTAGTCTAATAACTAAGCTGTTATAGAGATCATACTGAGTAGTGTTCACTACTCATCTGCAGTTTACCTTGTAACATGCCACGATCCCCTAAACAACAGCCAAGTCGGAAGTTTTTTGATCTTGTTAGGAGACCGTAGTCTAATTACAAAGCCTTTATAGAGATCATAGTGAGTAGTGTTCACTGCTCGTCTACAGTTTACCCTGTAACATGCCACGGTCCCCTAAACAACAGCCAAGTTGGAAATTTGTGTCGGACCCATATTTTCACTTCAAAGCCGTTTTTCTCAAAATCAGCTCTGTCGACATATTGTGGGTTTTCTCATGCACACTCACATATTTCAAGTAGAACTGTGTCTTCCTGTCCTGTAAAATTTGGCTCTTTGCACTTATGTGATTTGCTGACGGGCTATTAACCTCATGGCAAGTATTCTGAATCAATGATATTTCATTGCACCCATTGGGTCGTTAGAATCTTAAATTATGGTCTTCCCCTCTGCAATGAATTCTTGATATCTCTGTCTGGAGATTCGTGAATTTTCACACCAACCATGACCATTTAGTAACAACAGGGAAATTCAATGGAAGAAGAAGCCAAGGATGACAACGCATAAAGATGCAGGACGACCTAAAGGCCTGGCTGGGAATGCACACACCAACGACGTCATCAGGGCTACCGAAGATCGCGAGAGATGGAGGGTCATGATCAGCAATGCCTGCCGGCAGGGCACTTAATGATGATGATGACCATTATGTGTACCTGATCAGTTTTGGCTATGAGCCCATATTTTATGGGATGACACTCCTTGTAGAACGCGTACATCACAACCCCAATCATACAGCAAGTGCTCACGATGAACATCAGACCAGGTAAGTTTATCCACAAAGCTCTGAAATCATGAAATTTATTAATTATAAGATTATGAACAGAGAAGTTTAATTGAGATGCTGAAAAAATATTATTACAGTTCAAGAGATTAAATCACTCAGTCATCATGCCACTGTTTTTTTTTGGGGGGGGGGGGGGGGGGTAATTTGTAATAACAACGTCACTATTTAAAGCACTGCAGTCCCCTCTTAACAGTAAAATTAACACAATGCATCTTTAACAGGAATAAATCGTCACTGTCCCCAAAGACTGCAGTAACTCAAAAATTCCGAAAAATTGATTTATATCATTATATATTCAACTACATTCAAAGCTGGATCGAATGATCTTGGTTAAAGACTCCCAAGCTGAAAAATAACCGAATAGCAAACTTTCAAAAATGCATCGTCACAAGACCAGTTGTGCTAAAATAAAATACTTTTTTGCTTCTCCTGAAAAGTAGCCAAAAGCGATTATTACAGTTTTAGGAAATAGTGACAAATTTCCATCTGTCAAAAATTTTGTAACTGGCACACTTCTCAGAGCTCCATACAGATAATAAACAATTCAGCGAACACCCACCAGGCACACTCTAAACCAACTTTCTTTTCACATTCACTCACACTGTAACCAGAGGACCAACCACATTTAGATTCAGACATAATGTTTTTGTTTGCTTTTGTTTCTAGTTTCTTACACTTGAGCTCTCCTGACTGTTGGACAGCTGAGACATCTCTGCACCTGAGCTTGATTGACACCATACAGGTACATCCAGAACGCCCAGCCTCCAATCACCATTGACCAAACAGAATGACGCACCTTCGGATCTGGGTCAAAACTACACATAAAAAGCAAAGGAGGAGTTTCATTTGAGTCACACAATAAGATACTACAAGGGGATGACTTTAGGAGCATTTGTGGGCGGGGGGGGGGGGGGGAAGATTTCGTAGGGGGCAGCGCTCCCTGGCCAGTTAGTAGCCCACTCTTGATGGATGTTTCCATAGTAAATGCGCCGCCCTCAGCGATTAAAATTCAGAACATGAAATATGTTCTTGGCTAAAATTGTGTAATTCATAACTATGGGAATCCTTCCAAAAACAACAAAAACAAAAACATTAAGCAAGGTTTCCTAAAAAAATTCACGAACGGTGTGATTTTTATCAATTTTAAACCATATCCTTTAACTTTTATGCAGCATGATATGGGGAATCAAGTGGCTAAAAAAAGAATTATGAAAGTTTTGTAGCCCACTCTACGAGGTTTCCACATGCCAGGGTAGATCAAGGGAATCTGCAATGTTATATAGTAGACTATCAATTGTCGTTTCCACAATGTAGTGACTATAACTCCTGTATTGTCTATCAAAACACATGGAAAAACAAAACAAAACAAATAAAAATAAACTAAAACTTACTCATCAAACAGAATACGGTCATTGTCGTTTGCAATTTCCCAGGCTCTGTCGAAGCCACCTTCAATGATGGAGCCTTTGATTAGCACCGCCAGGAGTCCAGCAATAATGACCCCGGCCTGAAAGGTGTCTGTCCACAACACAGCCTTCATGCCTCCCTGTCATACCATTCAAAGAAAGACTTAACAAGGCCATGTTTTAGTATACAAATAACTGAAGTAGAGCAGAACACTCCCCAAATATTTACATAATATGATAATTCAGTAAATACAGGATCATTATACCTTAGTTACCGGAGAGAGAGAGAGAGAGAGAGAGAGAGAGAGAGAGAGAGAGAGAGAAAGAGAGAAAGAGGCAAAGAGAGAGAGAGAGAGAGAGAGAGAGAAAGAGACAAAGAGAGAAAGAGAGAAAGAGAGAGAGAGAAAGAGAGAGAGAGAGAGAGAGAGACAAAGAGAGAGAGAGAGAGAAAGAGAGAGGGGTGAGATGGGATGGGGGAGGGAGATTTTCCAGTTCACACTGATTAAAAAAATAATTTATATATTTAAAATTTGGTTTGCTTTTTGTTTTCTTTCTAACCAGCAAGAACACGAATAAACAAAGGAAGTAATGTGGGGCAAATTAGCAATGACATGGATTTTGCAGAATCCTGAATATAAAACTTGGATTGCTAATCATGAGCAGCGCTAGGGAAAGTCTTCCGATTAACAGGCAAAGATGGTAGTCACTACGCTGCCGCAGGACCTTTTAAATAGTGCAGGGACTATCCCAAAGTACTCATGACAAACCCATAAACCCACATCTGCGAATAAGACCAGAATCTTATTCCCAGGTACTAGCAAATACACAATCCGTTCTGATTAATAATGTTGTTGATTAGGGGTATCCAGCGAAAATAAAGAAACAGCGTCGTAGCCGACTCAGCTTAATCTACTTTAATAATCTGATAGCCTGGGAGGCTAGATGTTCACTGTGTCGTTCTGGTGGAAACGCCAGTCATGAAACTTTCGAAGAGAAAAAGTAATGGAATGAACTAAGTGCGTTTTCAGGGAGCCAGTACAGTAATTTCTATTCTTGCTTTCTCATAACTTCAATAAACTGCGAAATATGAATTCAGTTCAAAAGTAATGTATAATGTACGAATATTCATCAGAAGGGAAGAGAAAAAAATTGTGGTGGAGAGAGAGAGAGAGAGAGAGAGAGAGAGAGAGAGAGAGAGAGAGAGAGAGAGAGAGAGAGAGAGAGAGAGAGAGAGACAGAGAGAGAGAGAGAGAGAGAGAGAGAGAGAGAGAGAGAGAGAGAGTGTGTTAAAAGATCGATATAACTCATACTATAGTCTTTCTCCATGGGAGCAAGAATTTGAACATTAAAAAAAAGAGAGCTATGCATAATTTTATGACGTCTGACGTAATCACTATGCTTTTCGGCTGTCACTCTCGTCTGTAAGTAGACATGAACAATAATGAGTTGCTGAATGTCACACAAAACACAATAACAACAGGGTAATCACAAATTACTGCGTGAAAATACCCGAGGACGTGTACACTTACCAAAGTTGTGTAGAATGTCACAACACAACCCATGCCGACCACCGATCCCCACAGATCAACACCGGTCACTGATGAAGAAATAGGTCATTTAATTCCAGTGAACCGAGGGGCCACCCATAAAGTGAGTATGCTAGATTGGGGGTGAAGGTGGGGTGGCGAGTTGACCTCAGCCTATTTGAGACGGGGTGGGTGGGAAGCGTACGTATGCTTATCATTTATGGTGATGCATGAGCTCGAGTTTATTTACTTTTCTTTTTCTAATTTTAATTTTTGTTCTTGTGGAACGAAAATGACATAAATGGAAGATTAGAAATAAAATGAACCGTTTGCAATTTCCAATGTTTACATGTTTTCAGGGCGAAGATGTCTCACAGATGGTAATCAACAAGAGGGAATTAAATTTGAAGTATAAGATACAATAACAATAATTACTTATAGAAAAAAAAGGGTAATAAAAAAAAAGTTGCAGGATTATTAAAAATATCGACTAGATTTATAGACTAAATTTCTAATGAAATAGTCAAATAGTCTATGCAAAATACCATCTAAATGTAGATTAAACCGCAAGGTCTTACTTTAAAAAAAAATACCATTCTTATATCTGCCCGTTCTTACAGGAGGCGAGGGGGATGTTGTGTATGAAGAGTACATGCGAGGAAAGGTAAAAGGGGCTGGGGGTGTTCTCAAAATCCACCCAAATCGAGCATTATTATCCACTTTATGACTGGCGCTCAAGGAAAGAAAGGTGCATCTTGAAAATGCCGCAAATTCAGACAGTCATGTGGTTACAGGGACGACAGCCACACTCAGCGACCTGAACCAAATATTGCAGCCATAAACTAGGCTCGTGGCGCACTGGCTCAAATCTGTGTTGCCTCGGTTTTAGCTTGAGATGTCGACTACAAAGTTACACTGGACCTCGCGTAATGGTATAAGTGAAACAAGCCAGTGACGTATCTTGGCGCGCAGACTGTGTTTCCAGGAATCCAAGCCTGGAATTCGCATGATTACGATAAATGTTCGCATTCTTTAGAGTATTATGATTTCTTGATAAATTGTTTAATTTTCTTTTCATACTGTAACAATTTTTTTAGCAGATGAAGGTCCTTTGACCCCAAAGCTTGAATTATCTTTCCTTTTCCCTTGAGTTTTAGTGTATCTTTTCTGTATTAGGCCTATTTCTTGCGTGAGGATTTACATTTTACAACTTTTTCGTTTTGGAACGTTTTGACCTCCCAAGTTCCATTGCGACAAAACTATCTTGACCCAGCTGGCGGGAAGACAGACGCTAGGTCTGTCTTCCCGCCAGCTGGGTCAAGATAGTTTTGTCAAAACAGATACAAAAACTGAGTCAAAACAGATACAAAAACAGGCCAGTCTCAGTATGCCACTAGCCTTACAAACATGCGGTCAGACCAGGTGGAGGAAAGATAAGGAAATTCATTAATTTTTCTCAAGGCCTGTGAAGAGTGTCACAAGACATTGCGAAGTTAATGCTTATGTTAAGGGACCGTAATCTGATTACAAAGCCGAAGAGAGAAAAAAGATTTGTGCTCCCAGGTCGTCTCTAGCTTACTATGCAAAATGCCACGGTCCCCTAACAACTAGTAGTAAATCAATACAAATAATGCAGCCGTTCACAGGAGACAATACTATTAAGGTTCGTTTAATGGATGGGCGCTTGTGGTAGCGTCTCTTTCTGTCCTATCATTTCTGTTACATTCTGCCTATCGTCCTGCTTCTTCCAAGACCTTTATTATCACGAGGACGTGTTTTCTCTAAACTCAAACTCGAACTTCAAAACTCGTTTAATGGAATTGAACTATCCTGCCGTTTTCTTTGTATCAGTCTCTTCCTTCCTGACCCAATACGCTGTTACATCACTACTGCCATTTCCCTTCAAATATTAGATTTCATTTTTTAGACTCCAGTCTTTGGAATGAAAACTTCATCACATAGTTTTGAGCTCCTCATTTCAAATCCACTATATATATCTGTTACGTCGTTTCACAACTTGTCGCACGAAAAACACACAGGCCATAAAATAAATTAACTTGAAAAAAAACAACAACAGTATAATATTATTATTATATTCATCTCTACCTGGAAAATCTATTTCCACAGCGCTTTCGGAAAGGAATCATCAACTCACCTGCGTTCAGAGCCAGAGAGGGTGCATACAGCAGAAACGCCATGTAGATGAGCTGATTCATGGATCGAAAAGATAAAGTTAAACTTAAAGATAAAAAACTAAAAAATCCGAAACGCTGACATAAAGCTAACATAAACTACAAAGCGCTAAATATAAGACTAAAATGTGAAACATTTCGAAATATTTAGGCGTATTTACGCTGACACTCTCCCCCCCCCCCCTTTTCCCCTGATCAAACCAACAAAAAAAAACAAAAACAAAAAACAGACGGTTATTCCCAATATAAATTATATTATTAGTATATTACATTAGTCAGTTTTTCAAAACAAAACAATATGATCCTTAAAAAGAAAAATTTAAAAATCCAGTCATCTTAGCAATTTATTGCTACAGTAATGTCCTGACTATGACGACATCTTCAGCAAAATCTAGGTATCAATGACAAAGTTTGACAGGCGACAGGACAATTGACTGTCATCTTTCCAGACTATAATGTTTGTCTTTTAATCACCTCCTTCCTCACCCATTCTAAAGATGGATATAGTATTAATAAAATGACCCTCTGACATTTTAAATTCCTGTAGTTATGTTCCTTTTTGCTCTGTGACCCAACTCAAACATGGAGTCTTTGTTTACATGGTTACCACTTGGGCTCCATCTAAAATGTTATCCTCACTGTGACCTGAAATA
>OZ007568.1:75774235-75809235 GCA_963931925.1 Onchidella celtica
CTTGAGATGGCATTAAATTTGGACTTCCTGATAGGGGTACATACTTAGAAAGACCAAACTCGAAAGGTTGGAATAGAAGAGAACTAACCTCAACAATAACAACATAACGAAACGAAACACCGGGAGTTGGATGGGAGAACATTAGTTAAAGGTCACACGTAAAAAAACAATAGGGGGCGGGGTGGGGGGGGGCCGGGGGGACACATAAAAAGAAAAAGCATTTACATGAAACAAAAAAGTCTGCAGTTTTGACACCATGACTCTATGCTGTGCCATACCCGCTCTTCTACCACCATCATAATGTGTACTGTCCATGGGCTACGACTCTTGTGTCCATTCTCTCATCTTTGCAAGACATTCAGAACCCTCTCCCGGTAACCCTCCCTTCGACTCCTCCCCTGCCTGGAAAAAAAGGTCCACCCTATGCTGTGTGTCAGCCGTTTGTTTAACCAAGAAATGCGATGTTTCATTTTAATTTACATGAGTCGGCAAGAAAAACAAAGACAGCAAATTAGATAACAAGTGGAGGTCAAGCAATAAGGCAGGTGGGCAAGTAAAGGGGAAATTAGGAAAAACAACAACAGATACATGGGAGGGCAGAAGAACGTGCCGACAGACAGACAAACAGGCAAATAGATAGATAGATAGATAGATAGATAGATAGATAGATAGATAGATAGATAAATAGACAGATAGATAGACAAATAGATAGACAGATAGATAGACAGACAGACAGACAGACAGACAGACAGATAGACAGATAGATAGATAGATAGATAGATAAACAGATAGATAGATAGATAAACAGATAGATAGATAGATAAACAGATAGATAGATAGATAGATACATAGATAGATAGATAGATAGATAGATAGATAGATAGATAGATAGATAAATAGATAGATAGATAGATAGATAGATAGATAGATAGATAGATAGATAGATAGAAAGATAGACAGATAGACAGACATATAGATAGATAGATAGATAGATAGATAGATAGATAGATAGATAGATAGATAGATAGATAGATAGATAGATAGATAGATAAATAGACAGATAGATAGACAAATAGATAGACAGATAGATAGACAGACAGACAGACAGACAGATAGACAGATAGATAGATAGATAGATAGATAGATAGATAGATAGATAGATAGATAGATAGATAGATAGATAGATAGATAGATAGATAGATAGATAAACAGATAGATAGATAGATAAACAGATAGATAGATAGATAAACAGATAGATAGATAGATAGATACATAGATAGATAGATAGATAGATAGATAAATAGATAGATAGATAGATAGATAGATAGATAGATAGATAGATAGATAGAAAGATAGACAGACAGATAGACAGACATATAGATAGATAGATAGATAGATAGATAGATAGATAGATAGATAGATAGATAGATAGATAGATAGATAGATAGATAGATAGATATGAAAGGTTTTTGTGTGCGTATGTGATAAAAATGAACAAGCCATTCATTTTACAGGTCAGTGTGGTTTCCCACTGAAGTTTGGATTGAAAACACAGTCGCGAACAAAAGCAATGGATGTGTCCGACTTGACATGCTTCGCTGGGTAGGCTAAAAACCAAACTGTGTCCTACTTTTTACCATCCATTACTTCAGGCAACATGTCTACGCGTACTCCATATTTTTCTATTGTTAGGAAGCGTATTATACATTTCCATGTTCTGGGTGGGAAAAGAAAAATGATATTTTAGATAGAGCATTGACTTTTATGTTGGAAAAGCCTTGCAAGTAATCCGCTTTCCTCATGCCTTTGATTAAATTTATCGCGTGCAAACTAACTTAATCTTTCATGCTCGAAATTAAAATTAACTCTTGTATAATGATGTCATGAATTGTAAACGTGTTTTATGTTTAGATTTTTATCTCACAATGAAAAATCGCGAACAAGAAGGGCAGGTTACTGCTTGCGACTGGTGAAATAAATCACCTCGACTGCAATAATGCCGGACCCGTGACAGGACTCAGAGGCTTTAGCTTAAAATTCACAGACGTCTTTCGTTAACATAAATATTTCCTTGCTGTATTACGCATTTACAAGAGAGTTCCGCCGGCAAACAGTTAAAATGAAAACGCAGTAAAGGAGTAGAACCACGGCACAATAGAGTCGCAAAGTTTTTGCACACTCAGACAGCTCAGTATCGATCTCTTTGGCTTTCTGTTTGAGATACCCATTCTTACATAAACAACTATTATTCTTTTCCAGGGATCTAGGCTAAAAAGGGGACAAGATGGTCTAGAGGCAAGGTGCGCATGCCAAAGGTACGGTACCGGGTTCGATCCCCGGTTGGTGCAGGCATGTTAGAATTTTTCCGGGAAAGGGGGGGGGGGAGGGAGGTGGGATCCCTGTACCTGATCCTATGTTAGGTAGGATAGAGCACTTAGTCTCCTCGGATAAGGACGAAAAACTCGAAAGGCCTGTGTGCACGTTACGCACATTAAAGATACCCTGGCAGTTGGAAATCGAGAAGAGCAGACCGAACAAGACCGCTGCCCGTGCAAAATTCTATAAAAAAATTATTCCCTACCACAACAAGAAAACAAAAGCAAGATAAGTGAGGTGTAAATGCCAATGGCAGCGAACTTCGTTACGCAAAGACCTAAACACAATCTGGGCTAAAAAATCTGCCACCCCCAGATATTCCAATTTTGGGTTTTACCAGCATGCACTGATTTAGAATTTGTGAATAACAGCAACAACAGAGACGGGCTTACACTTGCCTGATCTGATTGATAATAGTACATAGTTATGACATACTAGTGAATACAAAATTGTAGCCCTGACCATTGACGTCATGAACACCGCTTGATATTAGTACATTACCACAATACATGTATACTGGTGAATGTAAAGTTATATCCTTATCAGTTAACATCATGAAAGCCACTCTTTATGTAAGCAGAACCAGATTCAAACTATAATATAGCGCAAACTTAACTCTGCCAAATACAGCGGAAAAGGAAACGGCAGTCGGCAGTAACTGGGGAGTTTCATATTTGCTGTGTTTTTACACTTCGTAATGTGTTTTAATTACAAGTTTGCTATTCAAAATAAAAATTAGAAAACCATGGCTAATGACACTGGCTTTACGAACTTTCTATAGTAAATGAAATGTCACAGGTTTCAACTGCTGAACTGATTCGTGTCAAAAGTAGGCATCTGGGACAGTCCCATCATCAAGATGTGTTATGGCAAGGAAGACAAGCTGATGGAAGGAAACAACGATTAATTGGCAAAACATCGAGATTTGCACCCCTGAAATGGATTCATATTGAGTCACTGCATTCACGTGTTTGCGGGAAATAAAATTTGAGGTTTTATAAGCAAGTGTGACTGATCACTGACGGACCAGCAGCGGATCGGTATTCATTTGGGTTGTGTTAGGGGACCGTTACCAGGCTCATTACAAAGCCCAGTAGCGAAAAAAATAATAACGTTGTGTTTATTGTTCAGTTTATAATGTATTATACCAAGCTCCCATAACAATGGCTTTCGACATTTACAAGTATTTCATTGATTTTGATACCCTACAGGCGTATTGAAGAGAAAATTGACAGCCTCAGTAAGTTTCAGACTGTTGTCTCTTCACTGAAACTCGCATGTGTTGCCCAGGGACCAGCTTGAAAAGACTGTGTTTTTTAAAGATATCTGGCGATTTGATCTCTTATAGCATTAGGACCCACGGCTGAAAGATAATTATCTGAGTCGTTTGTTTCTTCGTTCTGGATGCTGAAAACAAATAAAAAGAGATGAAAAGCAACTGAAATCTCGATTAAAGGGAAGTCTTTTGTCTGCAGACATCAACTGCCAGTGTACACTGTAGAAGACAGCAGTACAGAACCAGTAGGCATGAGACACGGAAAGGGACCAAGCTAACTCCAAAATGGTTTGGGCCATGAAAACTTAAAATGAACCTGACAAAAACACAATACAACTTTGATGGACTGAAGTCAATCTTCAGTGTTTGACGAGAGCTAAGGTCCATGGCGAACATTCACCTATTTGTGTGTGTGTGTGCATGGGGGGGGGGGTGTTGTATTTTTGTATTTTGCATACTTTTTTAATCTCATTTGGGAAATTTGCCTTTGTGTTATAGTAGGGCAGTTACAGCTGGAGCAGACATAATTATTATGTCAAACCCGTGAATCAAAAACTATTTTTGTTAAATACTATGTATGTTGACATTGTTCTTAATGTAGTTTGTATTGCTACTGTTGTTGTTCTCGTGCCTGTGCTGTCTGTATCATGTTGCAACGACCTCCCTACGCCGTTCTGATTGGTCACATTTCTGTCTTAGTTTGATTTTTATCTCTAAAAAATATATCAAGTAATTATGTTGAAATCTAAAGTTCATGTCTAATTTATTGGATTCATAATGTTGAGGTGTTTCTTTTGTGTTTGATCGGGGTAACATTATTTTACTTCAGCATTCAGGTATTTATTGTAGGGGGAACGTTCACCATGAAGCAAAAGGGCCTGGGAGAGGGGACGTTTACTTCATAGTATCTGGTCCGGAAGAATGGGGGGGGGGGGGGTGGCGGGATGTTAAAGTGCTGTGAAGTAGTTGTTACTTCCCCGTAACTTTTAGTTCCCGTAACAAACGTTCCCCCGGATGAAGTACGACGCCAGACCCCCCGAAAAAGCTATTTTCAAAATATTGCTAAATAATAATTATCGTCTTCGATGTACAGATGCGATTCGAAGGTGTATTCAGTAGCATTTCATTAGGTTTCCAAAATCAAACGTTCAAATTCTCGACAATCTTCACTTTTGACAAAACACGGAGTGGACTTTTACTATGAAGTGTTTGTTGTTAGTGACCTTTTACTATGAAGTGTTTGTTGTTAGTGACCTTTTACTATGAAGTGTTTGTTGTTAGTGACCTTTTACTATGAAGTGTTTGTTGCTAGTGAACTTTTACTTTGAAGCGTTTGTTGCTAGTGAACTTTTCCTATGAAGTGTTTGTTGCTAGTGAACTTTTACTGTGAAGTGTTTGTTGCTAGTGAACTTTTACTATGAAGTGTTTGTTGCTAGTGAACTTTTACTATGAAGTGTTTGTTGCTAGTGAACTTTTACTATGAAGTGTTTGTTGCTAGTGAACTTTTACTATGAATGTTTGTTCCGACGGGAACGTCCACTACAGGGGATAAAATAATTTGTAACATGGGCCCTGCCAGAGACAGATAGTGTAAGTAAACTACTTTCATACAATTTCCCACTATGGTCATAGAGCACCAAGAGCAGGATCAACAACAACAACAAACAACACCAACAATAACAACATCGACAACAGCGTTGCAGGTCAAAGAAAACAATAGATTCGCAGGCCCACGAAGATCGTCACTAAACTGCTGCATTGCGACCTAAGCCTGTAAGTCCAGGTGTTGGGGTATTTGATACAAGTATTCCACTAACAACCTGTATCTATTATTCATCCGAATAATTTTGAAATTATTCGACACTCAAATATGCGAAGTGATTTTGTTTTTTTTTTCTATCCAAGTACTGGCTGAGTTACCCGGCCCTGCCCGAGAGAAATATCTTTATTACTTATAATGATCTAGATCTAGAACACAAAGTAAAGTTCCTTCCACGGACAAAGAAATACAATACAATGACAGAATCAGTACCGACTCGGATTCCGCGTCAACTCTGGAGTTTGTTTACCCTTTTTCGCCAAAGTTTACAGGCGATTCATGTTTACGTTAATCCACAATTTGCTTCCTTCAGCGAAAGAACGATGAGGGAAACTGCGCCACAGTACTAAAAATAGATCATAATAGCGTGTCTCTGTTCTAAAAGCATGGAGCCGGAAGTGTTTGTTGCGAATTTTACGGGTGAATTATGCAAAATGAACAAATTACCCAGAGTTTGCAGCATTTTTATATTATCCCCTTTCATCACAATAACTCGAGTTATAGGCGATGAGAATGCTTCCAGAGTTTGGAGCCCTCCCAAAAAGGGCCTTTGAGGGCAGAACTTTCATCTTTAGCTCCATTATAGTATGAAGCCATGGAGAGACAGTTTCGAATTCTAGCACATTCATATGAAAATAAGCTTAGTTACAAAGGTCAACGACTAGTGTTAACTGTTGGTAGGAGAAAGCAGGAAATGTGATACCTCTGCGTGTCTCAGAGCGAAGAAATCATCTTAATGGTATCTCCAGATGGACTTTCTCATAAATGAACGCTCAGATATTATTTAAAACAGTGTCCAATATTCGCATAATGAGGAACGAGTGTGGAATATTCGTTCGAATCGCACAAGTTGCTCTTCGACTCAACACTACCTGTAGCCTACGTACTTTTGACGTACAGTAATGCGTGTCATGTTTTCAGATGGGGCAGACTTCAAGGACACAGCCTGTCGGTTGTACTCCACAGCGTAAACTTTCATAAAAACGAGTGTATAGTGTTAAAGAAAGCCATTTCTAAAGTAGGCTAGGTTAATGATTCAGGCTGTTGACGGTAAAACTAGGCCTAGGTCGGCGTGGTCTCCCAGCCAGCGCCAAATGAGCGTACATGCTCTTTTATAAACGGGGTCGACAGACAAAATAAAAAAGGCTGTGCTTGCACACACACACAAAAAGTTTGATGAAAACTGCACATTAAGCTGACATTACACCATAAATATGACATGTCCTCCAACTGCGATGGGGGTGCAGCAAAGATCTCTGAAAAGGCAGTTGTTGTACTGGCATTGGACTGGAAACTCAATAGTACTTGCACGCCTGCCACGGCGTGCATGAACTGATATTATCTTCAGCGTTCAAGAAGACGTTACAGCGATTCGCCCTGCTCTGGTCATGCTCTGATTGAGTTACCCCGCAACAGCTGAGCGCAAAGGACCATTAAAAATTTATTTAATAAAGTAGGGTACAAGCTCCATTTTGGCTATTTTTGACCTCCTGTCATTATTACCATACAGCAAAAGCTTACGTACGCTCTCCCAGTAGGGTCTCATTCTGTCCTATCATTCTGTTATATTCTGTGTCTGTTCTTGCTTCTTGCTAGTACAATGTGACCGCTATCGAGTCGATGCGCTCCCTGCAAACTCAAACTTACAACTACTACATACACTTTTTTCTTACAGAAGAGCCCCCCCCCCTCCTCCTCCGCCGCCCCATCAAAGCGTACGTACTTCACGGACGACCCCTCAGAGTGGTTTTTACATGCAGCAGAATGTCCTACTCGCCTGGTGTAGAAATTTATCTCATTGAAAGCATCGGACTAAATAATAATCGGCGTTTTTAACCAGTCACAAATCAACAGGATACAATGAGTACGATCACCATTATTTTCCGGGTGATTTCCGCGTACTCTTATCTTTGCCACGAAGGAGCTAACTTTAGACTTGCCAACTCTAAATCTACAATAACAACTTCCCATATTACATCTCTTCCTCTTTCCTTATCAGCTGTAAATAGTCCCGTTTGAATCCAGTTACAGGATACGTGATAAATTAATGGTTGTGGGCCGAGGGAGAAGGGGGGGGGGGGGGGAGACGTGACAGTTGCCAGTAGTACTACAGTCGTGACCTTTTGCAATTAGGGGTAGACCAGACCAAGGCTGGGTGGGGGGGGGGGGGCCCAAACTGGTGGCTCGTCGCCGAATTTATTATGCATCATTCTAAACTACCCCTAGGAACGAGAACATGGTTAAGCATTACGGAAGGAGTGCGGAGGCAAGAACTTGTTCAGAATTCATAATTGCAAAATTGTAAAATAATCAACACAAACCAGCAAATACAAACTACACATACAACTGTCAACGCCCCCGACCTGTTCAGATCTTCATAAAAACTCAGGCATTGCTCATGCACAGTGAAACCTCCTCTTCGCTAGCAATGGATTAGGCCTATAACACTACAAGGACAGAGAGAGACAGACAGACGGGCAAAGACAGAGACAGACAGACAAACAGACAGAGACAGACAGACAGACAGACAGAGACAGACAGAGACAGACAGACAGACTGACAGAGACAGACAGACAGACAGACAGACAGAGACAGACAGACAGAGACAGACAGACAGAGACAGACAGACAGAGACAGACAGAGACAGACAGACAAAGGCGGAGACAGATACTGGGGGGGGGGGCGGTCGGACAGAAGGAGAGAGACTGACAGAGACTGATGGACAGAGAGATAGTCTAGACAGAGAAAGAGACAGAGAGAGACAGACAGGCAGACAAACAGACAGACGAGACAAAGAAAGAGAGGGAGAAAAAGAGAGTGGGGGAGGGGGGAGACAAATATAGAGTGACAGAGACAGATGGAGAGAGGGAAGAAATGAGAGAGAGAGAGAAAGAGAGAGATAGAGAGAGAGGGGGGGGGGTGGAGATAATATTTACCACTTTGACTACTGTAACAATGTGCGCTATATTGTTCATACAATAACAAAATATTACAATTAATATAATAATTTATAATATTGTTCCACTACCGGATCTAGAGCTACTGAAAAACGGCTTTCTTCACAAACTAAGAATGCAGTCAAACTGAAGATAACCGTGGGCTTCTATTTATGTATTGTGTAACATCATTACTTTCACGTAAATTAGCACTACATATTAGCCAGCACGAGGAAGACTGATAAAGCTCTTCCAGACTCTCAACACTGGGACAGTAAGTTGCTATCCTGGTTTGAAGGGTCTCGGTGTCAAGTGTGTTGGCGTAGGGACATCGTGGGTGTATAATTATTTTTCTGCTTATCATGGATGTCAGTGGAATTACATGGTATGATCTAAAGCAAAACAAGAGACATTACTGTCTACACTGATGTATTCTTTTCCCCTGTACTGATTTTTTGGGGCCCACAAATGCACACTATATTCCTCTGCCTTCTCACTGTCTTGAATATCATGTGACTGTCGTAGTGTTGGGCACTTTCTTGAATATCAAGTGGCTAGTGTCCTGAAGGAAACTTTCTTGAATATCATAATTATGACTACGGTTTGTAGGACACTGTCTTGGATATCATGTGGTTATTGTGTTTTGTAACACTTGCTGAATAGCATGACTGAAGACCTGAATGATACTTTCTTGAATAACATATGACTATTGTATTCATGGCACTTTCTTGAACAGCATGACTATAGGACTGTATGACGCTCTCTTGAATATCATGTCACCATTGTATTTTATGACACTTTCTTGAAAAGCATGTCTATACTACTGTATGACACTGTCTTGAATATCATGTGACTATTATTCTGTAGGATACTTTCTTTGAATACAACGTGACTGTTGCAGTGTTTTGGCCCGTGAATAGCATGTGACTGTTGTACTGTAGGCCTATATTCTATTAGATTGCATATCATTATGACCATTGTACAGTCTGACGACTTCTGTCTTACCTCAAACACACTTGTTACTCCGAGGTTGTAAAAGAATGGGATGAAAATGTGCGCTGCAAATATCATAGCTACGACAAAGGCTATCACCAACCACCAGAACATGGTGTTGTAGTTATAGATCTCCGCCGGGTTGCCCAGAAGGGTGAGGGCTGACATAAAGGTCACCATCAGGGACAAGGCCACGGGGATTGGATGCATGCGACGTCCGCCCAGCAAGAAATCCTTGGGAGTGTTTCTGTTTCTGTCTCGAATGGCGAAGATTACACCGATCCCAGCAGAGATCACCAGAGTTAAGACAAAAAGTACATAGTCCGCAGTGCCGAAACTTTTCACCTTGCCGGTATTGTAACTATAATCCTCTTCTCCCATGATGCTGATGTTATTTCCTCTACTGTCTCCTTATAATGACTTCAGATTAGGAAGTTTGGTTCCCGATAAAAACAAATTCACAGTTTATAATTTCCTTGGGAGTGAAACTAGTGAAGGGACTAACTTTCATTATAATACGTACACCACTTAGATTTGATTTATAATTTTGCAGTTTGTAAGGATTCTATGAGTACCAGACCTCACAAAACAAAACAAAGTCAAGCGAAACAAACCTAAATGAAACAAACACAGAAATAAAACAATTTGTAAACGATAACAGAGCAACAGTAAAATACAGGTACGAAACAAAGGACATGCCGTACTCTGACCTAAATAAAGGCCAATCCCACAGTAGCAGATTTTGATGGACCAACTAGCTGGATGGTGACACCACGACATTTAGTTTCTGTGAGTTTCTAATAGTTCCCAGGTTTCAATGGAGCTCAATATCGTGACGTAAACACCCAAGTACTTGGCCCATCAAATACGGCTACCGCTCTGGGGGGCCAAGTGGAACTCAGGCGACGACACCAATACAAATAAACACAGCCTGGCTTTGGTGATGTTGCTGATGGCAAAACAGTCATTAATTTACCCCAAACAATTATTGTTCTTAGAGAGGTATCATACTTAGCCCGTTCAGGCACATTCAGATGCTGCCAGCAAAAATGTACACCAAAGAAATAGCGGCAGAAGCTGACTGTGTATGATACCTGTGTTACAGAATCTCGTTCCTAGTTGTGAAGGTTAGTCACAGGACTGGACCATATTCTCCCTGAGAATTTGGGAACAAATTAATTCCGATCAACAGGAGAATGGTGACGCACAAGTAATAATGCAGGAGTTGTTCGGTAGGGACATTCATCATTATGGCTTAGGGTTAAGGTCAGTGATGTCTAAGGTTGACGTGAACCAGAGTTCTGAGTAACGTTTATTCTTCAAAACTCTTAAGACCTATGCCATATTGTGACATCAACAAAAGTGCTTCCGCTTTCGCCTCGTTTAGCTTGTCGTCTAGACTGACGTCATTTAGCAAAACTACCTACAGCGAGCCGAAAATGACACTGAACGAAACCGAAACACTGTATCTGGGCTCTTTGTTTCAGGGACACCGCTAACCAAACAAACAGAATCAAAATCTGACCTCATTTCAGTTGAAAGGAGCTGTATCACACAGACGGGCACCTGGCCCGAACGTAACTGACATCAAAGAACACTATTGCCATTTATGATCTTTAGGAATTGCAATACTGTACATGTACATGTTTTAAGTCATTATGTACGATTATTGCTGTGAATTTACTATATTTCTGCGTTATGGCTTTTCCCACACTCCTTCCTAAAGCTAACATCTGGATTACCCCCATTTTTAAGTCAGTTCCTGTCAGATTTTACTTCCAGTCCTGCCACTCGTAGTTTACATAAATTTGACTTCGCGACATTAGTTCTTATTTGTTCCAACTCCACTTTTTTGCACAACTGAGAAATTCGACGTTAAATGTTTGCGGCTTTATTTATTATGATAAGGGGTTAGGATAAATCGGCTGTGAAACAGCTTCATAAGTGTCACAGCGCATTTTAAACAAGTGTCAAAGTGTGTTTTTGCTTTACCTCATTTACATACTAAAAGATCTTCAGTTTGTTTTTTTCAGAAAACAGAGATAAAACAAACAAGAACTAAGCTCGCCACTTGCCAAGTGCTATTTTTGCACCATCAATTTTTCATTTTCTGATGATTAAATTCAAGATAGTCTCGTCACAGTCAACTGCACAGCGACGTCCGAGCCAGTGGCGCTGGTTTCATAACATGCCGTCTATTCAAAACACACCAGCCTCTCCTTCTACTAGTCAAAAACATTTGCTAAACTCCGCGACCCAGACTTCATGACACTGGGCATGTTTTCATTTGCGAATAACAGACTCAACACGAAATAGGTCGACGTTTTCATATTACTGTCGTCCTTGCACGCTTTCCATTTAACTAGAATCTAGATCTAGTTCTTATTTCTAAACTAAGCTTGCTTTGTTAAAGTAACTGAAGACAGGATTCGGCGTTTTAAGTTCGTTGACCAATCGTGTTTTCTGTGACATGGCTTAAGTGCAAATCTAGGCTGGACAGCCGTGGAAGGCGGAAACAGGCTTATCCCGGGCAACACTGGGAGCCTCAACTAGTACAATAATATTAATGACTGCTTTCCAGTAATGCATCTAGAGTGGACAATCATCTACAGAAAACAAACACACACCAATCTTTTTTCCTCATTAAAAATGCTATTGGCATAAGGATTTTGTCAAGGGCACGTCGACTAATTACAAAGCCAAACAGAAAATACTGAGTTAACGTTCACAATTCTGCTGTAGCTTTCTATGTAAAACACCTAGTCCCCCAAACAACAGCCTTGGCTGACACAATATAACAACAATACACCGACTTGGATATAGCGCAATGGATAACTTCACAAGTAGTCAATGGCACAATGTCAAAATATCTACGGACAATGCCTTCCATACCTAAATCTCCAAACTCAATACACTGTCCCATAACCGCGCTTATGCCCAGATATTTTGCCGAAATATTCAGGTCACTAGATGACAAACCTAACTTATCTAGACCATTAACAAGCCTACCCATCTCCATAGTTTGACGTAGGTAAATGCAACTGAGCTACATAAAGTTATTGATACCCTACGCACTCCAGTTTCTAAGTTACTGGAATAATCCCAAAACTGTACATGTTATAAGTAAATTTCACGAACTGGAAAGCCATGTAATCTAACTACACTGTACGAATCAAATCATCTTATTCATTGAGGTGTTAGTTCCAGTGAGTGCCATAATAAATTATAAATAGCGGTCCCTTTAAGCTGTGCACGTGTGCGCCCGCAAAGAACACGTTTTGTGACTAGCGCAAAAAGGAAAATAATGCGTGCACAAAAGGTTGTTGACCTAAAATAATGTAGTCATTCATAATTATACTTATTGCATCATATAAGAATAAGATAATAGTCGGTGTTTTATATCATGGAACAACAAACGCAGCAAAGTAGTTCAAGGCATGGAGCAAAATCGTAACCAAAATAAATGTACATAACTTCGTAGAGTGTAACCGTACTATTGTACCAGCTGAGGTGGCCGGTGTTGCCCGGGATATACCTGCTTCCGCGCCCCATCCCTGTTCGTTTACCCTTCTCTTTTTTTCCCTGTCCATCCTCCTCCCCACCCCCCATACCTTTCTCCTCCGGTTCTTTCTCTTTCTATCTCGTACAACCTCCCGTGCATAAGTGCGCTACGCGCGCTGTTTCAGAAAGGTGCATGCACCGAATTGAATTTTCTCGAAAGGCAGTCAAAGGCAAGCCAATGGAGTTTATAGCTTATTAGCTGTAAGAGACAGGCTGGGCCAAAATTATCTTGGAGGCAGTTCAAGTTTACACTAATTTCCGCAAGCTTTCACTGCACACATACTTTTGTTACAAAAGAACAACATATTGCGATTTTTGCGCACACCGACTACAATAAATCAGAAGGAACATTCATTATGAACACTCACATCGTGAATTAAAAATTTTCCTCTTCTGATGAGTAGGCCCTGGGAGAATCCGTTACCTCATCACCGTTTAATACGTGACCGGAGATAATTTATCTATCCATCAGAACTTCCGGTACGTTACGGGGTGTGATATACATTCCATAATAGTATTTGGGTATCCCTAATGAGATTTCCGCAGTCAAACAGATTGATTAACTGCAGTATATCATTCCGTGGAATGAACACACATAAGTAATATTATAAAGACTCAGAGGTCCAGGTCTCCAAAAAATCCCAACAAACCTTAATTAACCAAGGAGAATGTCTAATTTTTGTGTTTGCAATTTCAGCTCGGTGAGATCAGCAACGACATTTGGAGTGTTTCACCAGATTTGACCGAACTTGATCAGTGCTGAGAATGACACACCAACTCGACAAAGACAGTGGGGAACGGGAATACGCTGTCATCAAAGACCGTCAAGCCCCGGTAGCAAAAGGTCATCTGACATTGACAAAACAAGACGTTTTTATCGACTTTTTTGGCTCTTCAGTTACTTCACACTGACACAGCCTTGTAAATTTATGCGAGATTTTTTACTTGCATGCGGGGCCACGCCTTCACAATACATCTCCCGGCCGCCTCCCTCCCCCTACAACTCTTTTACTCCAAGCTCTGCAACAAAACCTCAGTGTCACAATGAGTTCTGAGATCCGTCACTGCACGGATTTATCCTATGGGTTCATCAACAAAAGCTTTAACCGAGTATACATCGCAGTAGGAGCACTGCGGCAGTAATTTTATTGACTCATCATGCGGCCCATATCCATGGTACTTTCTGGCGCACCGGTCAGCTTTTGTAAATTTTAAAGCCAAGCCATAAATCTGGATGCTTAAATATTTCTTTTTCTGAGGTATGAGAAGTACAAACGGCTGTCTACTTCTTCACACAAGCTGATGGCCATTGCTAAATTTATACTGATTCAATCTTCTTCAAAGAGAGAATAAAACTATGCGGACATAATGTTTACGACAGGCTAAAATAACGGAGACTAATTTATCCCATCACAGCACATAGATTCTTACTTGGGTCAACTTAAGACATTAATAGAAAGTAGCAGGTCAATGCATTTTTGTTCTGGCCTTAAAGACCAAGGGCGCAATCAGTTTGATGATGCCTTAAATCGCCGAAACAGGTGAAATCACCTGAAACAGTTCTGCATTTTTTTTTTTCTAATTTTCTAGTAAACAAAATAGTGACGTTGTGAACTTATTGAACCCGACTCACCTTGCGGTTTCAGAACTTGCAAAATATTTGGATTTGCCTTCATCGTATGATAAAATCTTCATCATTTCAGAGCATATTCATATCCATTTTTCAATCTCACCAATATTAAAATCCACCCAAGGATTAATATATATATATATGTCATAATTATATCGCCAATACCATCACCACCAGGGGCAAGGAGATAATGAACAACACAAACAATGAATAACAAAAACATCGATCACAAAATGATCCTCACTCACTAACAACTAAAATATGACATTAACACTTCATGCCAAGTCACTAATTTCTCCTTTGGAATTTACGGTAGACAAATCTGCATGTTTGTACTGTAAACCAAACCTTGATCAAAACAGTTGCAAGCTCCTACTCCACTCACGCACTTGAATACCTTACCACGATAAACAAATAAGTTCATAAAAACACTATCGTAAATTAATAAATCGCATAGTTACTCGCAGTGGCAACTTTACATCGTCTCGGACCTATGATAACATACTTGTAAACTTCACATTTCAATTACATAATATTGTGAACCACAACACACAACAGTAGTTGGGGAAGCTTTCCACTATAAAGTATCATTATCGCCAAGCTCCACAAACTTGTCACTGTGAAGAAAAACCATAGGGCCCTCACTAGCTACCGTTGTCGGGCAAGAAATGAGAGAGGCCGTAAATTTCGCATTGGCGTATCAAGTGACCTTTTGCTCGGGAGGGAACATTTAACAAGGGTTCTTGTCAACACGATTTCGTCCCCACATCAGCACTTTGAATGCCTTTGTGACATATTTAGTTCAGGTGGCCCTACCTGTGAGCCAGGGCTATCTTCTGTAACTTTACCACCCAGGGGAGGAGTAGCCTAAAGTTGAAGCCAAGCGTATGAAAAGCCTACATGGATTTTTAAAAAAAGTTGCCAAAATCGAGCCTACATACTTTATGATGGCCCCTATAATATCATATAAATCTACTGCGCATATTATCCTCTTTTGTACAGAATGAAACGCGATGTCGATTATCACAGGGCCGCATCGTGAACCAGGGGTACTTCAGATTCGGTGGGCATGGGCCCCTCATATACAGAAATTATAAAACACGGCAAATCACCAAACTCATACTCCAAAGTCTGTTTATTGTATAATGCGAACTGACAAGTTATACATATACATAGACAGGTTAAATTGAGTTATATATCTGAAGTAAATGAAATATATGTATACATGCTTCATATCTTGCTTCAGGTGTTTGCTCCAAGTCACTTTCAATATGATTGTCACTGTTCCGTGGTATCTATAATGGAAGTGGTATTTGTACAGCAAAATGTGCAATATTTAAATTCCCCCCCCCCTTCCCCAAATGAATTAAAGACACTAATCTTTCCATTATGTTATTCTTTTTAAGGGTAGGGGGGGGGGGTGCAAGCATACGGCAGGGGCCCGCGGGGTAAATTACCCCTTTTGCAGCCTATAAATCCGGCCCTTAAAAATTAAACAATGTAGGAGAATAAAGGTGATAATTAAAAAACAACAACAACAATTGGCTTTCATTCACAACAACAGCATAATGATTGTGTTCATGTGCGTTACACCCACCGGAGATTGTAGATTGGGCGATGACCAGAACGCATGTAGGGATGCAGACTGGGTCAAAATCATGTGCAGTTTGTTATACCAAACACCATGTAGATTGAGCCAAAACATTTTATCCCAAAAGCCATGTAGATTGAGCCAAAGCAGTTTATGCCAAACACCACGTAGACTGAGCCAAAACATTCGTGCTAATGTAATAGTAGATGTTGTATTGCATTAAAATTTGCACTACACGGCTCTTCTTGTAACAGACATTCAAAAAGAGAGAAAATCCTTGGCCTTTAATTGACCTCATCTCCTAGTCAAATCTGCACACATAAGAACTACAAACTTGATAATGTGAAAATTCGCTGTCCCATGCTCTTTAGCCAGGAGGTGGATGTAGGATTTTGAGCAATATAAGAATTACTGGTTGCAGCAAATGACTTCTAAAACCTTTTTAAAAGTTCCTCATAAAATTATTTACATATATACATATTTTATGCTGGAGGGCAGAAACAAAACATATTCATATTATCTCGTAATCTTTCCTGTGCAACACAAGTCTCGGCGGTTCAGTTGTCAAATCGTGACGTAATGATTTTATTTCATCTCTGATGCATGACTGAAATGGTATTTATTATCTTCTGCAAAACCTTTTAGTGACAAATGTTTTTGCCTGGGAACATGACTGTATACTGAGCATCTTCTGTACGTTGGGCAAGTATTGGCAATATCTCTTTCTTTTTTGGGTCTACATCCACTCTAACTGAGATCTCTTAAGAAACAATTAAAATGTCAGTAACCACCACAGTTGCCCCTTTTTGCAGATTTAAGGGCCGAGTGTCCCGAGAGATATGAGATTTACATGAATCCGTTCTATTTTTCACCCTTTAAGTCTTTTCCGTGCCCAATAAGTAAGTTTGAAATTACAGTAAACCTTCAAAAAATCACTTTGTATTACCCCTCTTTGGTTAAGCCTGAATGGGGATTTTGACTCAAAGTGTTTCCTAACATTGGGGCAATCTGTAATTATGTTTTGGCTCTACATACTTTGATGTGCCCCAGCCATTTACGCCGAAACCTTTGCCTGTGGCACAGTTGCTTGCTTCGAGTTGCTCCTGCACAAGACTGGAGCCTGTTGGTACCAACCCTTGCGATTCTACTCGTGTGCAGTAAATGTTTCACCTGCATCAGACGAGAACCTGCAGATACCGACGCTTAAAAGTCTGCCTGTGGCGCAATGAAGCTGCTTGGCGTTTCACCTGCATAAGACGAGAACTCAGACGAAGATCTTTGGTTTCTTGGTGGCCTCAGCCAAAGGCTGTTGGCCCCTAAGACGGGAACTCTTAGGTACCGACTCTTTTTATTCCTGGTGGTGGCACAGTTGCCAAACATTTCACCTGCATGTATAACGGGTCTTTAACTCCCAGTGGTGGCGCAGTTGCTTAACTTTTCATCTGCTTAAGGTTGGAACCTGTGGGTGTACACACGTAAACTTTTGCTCGTGACGCAGGATGCTTAACTTTTCACCTGCATAACACGGGAACCTGTATATACGCAAACACACAATTCTAACCTTGACCCTAACACATAACGGTTCACTTGTATGATATAGCGCCCATACAATGCTAAAAAAAAAACAGAGGCAATACTTTTTGGGCTTGGGAAACTTTTAGCCTACCTGTCGGTGTCAGCAAGTGACAGAAATGAAAGCACAGAAAAGTGGCGAGGGAAATTCTTTGATGAGCAGTGGAGCAAGGAATATATTTTCTCTTCTTCTTTTTTGTTGTTGATGTTGAGATAAAACTTGGTTTTGTTTTTGATGTTACCCGCTCAATAATACAATCGCAAATTTTCGCAAGTTACAAAGGCACATGAAAAACAACGACAACTTCTGAGTTAAAGGTTCATTAACAAGAATGGATACTCAAACCAAACAATAACGACAAAAACAACCACAAAAACAACAAAAATACAAACAATGCACGACTCAGTTCCCATAGAAATTGGAGTTACACGCTTCATGTACCACTGTGTTATGGAAAATCACCGCATAATAATAATTATGCCAAAAGCAAATATCTGACTGGAGATGCAGACAAATAAAACAAGAATAATTAAAAACAGGTTTATCCTTTGTTTAATTTTCATTTTGTGATGTTCAAAAGAAGCTATTAGTCCTACAAACTAACAGCCCAGATAAAAAGATAACTCATATTTCATTTTATTAAATGACATTAAAAAGTGAATTATCGCTGCATTGGCATAATTTTTATTAGTTTTTCCGTCACCTGGCAATGTAGGCTGGCTTTCCAAGAGACATTTCGTGCGGAACAAAAATCAAGTGGCTTTAATAGCGCCTTGCATGCTCAGTAATAAAATGTAATGTATGGTGTGACAGACACTGAAGTAAAACCAGGATCGCATGCATTGTGATAACGTGAAATGAGAGCACGTAAAGTGCAAGGCAGCACCGTGCAGTGCCTTGGGCGGTGCCCGGGCCAACTCCTTGATTGTAAAAAGACTCAAGTTTATGTGTAGGGCCTATTACTGAGAACTGTGAGATAGGAAGACATTTTAAATACGTAAAACCAATGAAATAAACTTTTTATTCAAATTAAAATGTAAATCAACCAGATTAATTAAGTTCGGTGCCCCAAATGAGATCTCTTATCAGAAAGTACTTGAATTGCTTCATTTTTTACATCAACTGAGAGGAATTCTTTTTCATTGCTGATTAAGGGCACGTCACGTCAGTTAGTCGCTCTTGTGAGATGACATGGAAGACCTCTGTTATGTTTCATTAATTTTTATTACTCATTGGCACAGCCAAAGAGTGTTAACGTTAACACTGGTCGTTTATGGTGAGGCAAGCAGACTGTGCGAATTTAAGTGAACTCTACAGCCCTCACAGATTTATCGCTACGTTATTATTATCTTAATCAGCATCATACACAGTGTTTACATGTTTACAGGTTCTCTACTCTTAAAACACGGATCCACATTCACACTAGCTTTTGGGACTGTAGGTCAGCCTGTACAACGAAGTCAACAGCGATAATTTAAAATTTAAAAAATAACTTAATTTTAATTTCACTCTTTGATTGGATGCTCCCCCCCCCACCCCCTGAAATGGATGCCTGGGGGCACCACATCCTCTGCCCCCCTTTCTGCACGCCACTGTATGATGCATCATGCAATAGTTTTCCCGGCTACATTTCAAAAGTAGGGCATGATATTTTCAGGAACAAACCTATTTTTTTTCTCCACAGTATGATCATTCTTCGTTTCTGTTCTCTCTGCCTCACTTCCCATGTTTTCAATCTTCTCTAAATATTCTCGTCTTCTTTACATTCTTTGCTGTGTCTCTCCTTGTGAGTTCTTAGTGTAGTTAGAACGCTTAGGTTTTCTCACCTCTTTCAGTATTCAAGCTATTAACTCATTCAGTGCCTGTCGTATTATCATGATCAGTCTATTGCAACACTAGCTGCAAACATATTGCATTCATGCAAGGAGCTTATAATACTAATATTATAACCTCCTTGCATGAATGCCAGCTATTACTTTTCGTAACCAACAAATATTGGTACCGAGATACACATTTCACAACATTAATTCTTGTTTGTTCTATCTCCATTTTCTGAAAAACTGGAGATCTTTAAGTATGTAGAAGAGATCTAACAAATGCCTACACTTATCAAGCTGTTTCACAGTTCCGATTTATTCTAACTCCTTATCACAATAGAATAAAAGCCGCAAACGTCTAACGCAGAATTTCTCAATTGTACAAAAAGCGGAGTTGGAACAAACAAGAGCTATATTCGAGATTTACCTCACGTGAAGATGCGAGTAACTAGAGCTGAAAGTAATTGTAGTGCTTAAAATTATCGGCTTACGATTTTGGCAGTTTAAGAGTTAATATCTTTCTCTTACTTTCTGTCTCCTTGTCAGCCGACGGACTGTTTATCAGCGCGTAGCTTTCCTCTAGTATAGGCAGTTCCACTCCGTGCCTCTCTCCGCCTGAGCTGCCGGTCCGTTTTTCTCTGTGTGCCTGACAGAAGTGTGAAAGATGTCAGGGTCAAGGCCTTGGGTACCCATCGCGCGCCTGCCATAACCGTTAACTCTTTAAGCGTTCGGGGCTGAAACAGCATTACTGCTCTTTACTGCTCCATCAGTTACAGGTTATGAGTGAGTTTTTGGAGAAAGAACGTTGACCTGATAACGGATATATTGTATTTAGAAAAAGCAAGCCGACAGACAGAATGTACATGACGATAGGACAGAACTAGAAGCTATCCAAGCGTCCACAAAACACCCGCACAACAGGTTTAGCTTCTCCATTTTTTACCATCTATTAAATCCACATCCAATATCCGCATTTAGATTCACAATTATCATTTAAAATACCTGAAATAAATAGATCTTATTTCAATACATAGACAAGATTTGAGAATCTAGTTTTCACAGTGTCATTAGACAGGAGTGCGGAAAAATTTATTTTTTTCAAATCAACTTTTTGTCTTTGATGTTCGCCGCTCCAAAGCATCTGCAAGTTTCAAAGGTACGCATATAAAAAGACGATACTTTTGATTTAACCATTCAGTTACTAGAAAGGAAAAGACTCCAAAGAATTCAACAAAAAGTCCGCTGTCCAACAGGCTGTCGTTTTCATAAAGCACTTCAGACACTGGTAGATACTACATAAATAAATGTGTTATGATATTATTATTTAAATAGAAAATGCTTCCAGTGAGCGTAAAAAAGAAAAAAAAAGAAATCAAAAGGACTTCAGCAGGTGAAGGGTGAACAAGGAAGCCAACAAGGAAGTTCCTGCGACTGATACCGCGAAAGTCAAGCGGCGCGCCACCAGGTTATCAACATGGGAATGGTTGGCACCACGCTGAGAATGACTGACAGCACCAGACAGAAATTGAGTAACCAATGTGGTCAGGCATTGCACTAAAGTGTGTTTGTTTTCAACGGTAGAGAACTAGAATCGACCTTGAACCCGCACTCCTGGCCCCGTTTCATAAATATTTTGCCAGTCAGATTGCTGTGCGGGAGGTCTCATTGAAACACTGTATCGCGAGGTCACTATCTAAATAATCGACCGATCTATATTGGCTGGTGCATGTCCGCGTCTAGGCTTACTTCTTTAGACATCTACAGAATGTTCGCCCAAATTCCTTACCGTTTCGTTGATTTATAAAATAAGTATGCCCAGTTCCTTCTTTTTCTTTGCTAAGGCACAATGAAAAAAAAAAGTAGGCCTATGTATGTATGTATGCATGTGTGTGTATGTATGTTGGGGGAGGGGGCGGGGGCGGGGGGAGGAAGAACGATTATTAAAGTTTCCACGTTTATAGCGAACTCTTGGCTAAGACGGACTCTTCGGTGTTTCTCTTTGATAATAATTATATAGGCCATCTTTCGAGGTACAGGTGGAGTTGCGGGACATCAAGGACTTTGTATAGCTATATACTATGATTCTTCTTCTTCTTCTTTCATCCACCAATCTAAATCGGCAGATTTGTTCTTTTAAGAAAATCTACGGTTTTCTGCAGTTCTGGCAGAGCACCATAGAGTTTGATGTTCAGGTCGGTGGGTTGGGGCCAATACGTTTCTCGCAGTGCTGAGAAGAGTGTGCAGTTCTGCAATAATTATTATGCTCTGTGTTTTGAGGAGACTGGCTACACTCACATATGGCAAATGTTCCCATGATAAAGTCTCTGGTGGAATTACACCATTAGCATAAACCAATATTTACTCGGGCCACTCTTCCTTACTGAACGAGGGACGTAAAAATATATACACACACACACACACTCACAATTTAAAACATGGATACCCCCCCCCCTCCCCATACAGACAAAAGGGGATATTTGTGGAGCCCTACTGGGGTTAAAGGATAAAGGACCACTGAATACAATAGGCGGTGAGTCGCAGTGGAGCTTAGCGTAAGACCAAAACGGGCAAACAATAAAAAAAAAAAAATCTGACAATACAGTTATTACAATGCGATGCGCCTATTCTATACAGTTTATAATCTCTATCCATTATGCTCTGTGGTTGACAGGTTTCTTCTGTAAAATGCATAGAGCATTTTAAAAATGGATATTATTATGCGCTATATAAAATAATAATGATAATAATAATAATATCCTAAGAAGCTCCAGGCAATGGCCTCTTATTCTACTGTGTTGGATCTCGCTTGGTATTCAAGTTTGAAAAAAAAAAAGAGATGCGATCTCTTTATTTAACGTTTCTCTCTGTCTGTGCACACCCGTAGTGCTTCACAAACACAGTGTGTTTTTTTTTTTTTTTGCTTTTTGCCAACTGTCGTCCTAGGAGATGATCTCTGAATGTATTGTGTTTTTGGAGTTTGGAGAAAGTAGGGCGACCCGACAACGGCCTAGTGTTGTTTTTTTTCCGTACGAGCGTTAGCAAATTCAGGAGCGGAGCAGCAACAGACCCCCAAACACAGGTCATCGGCTAAGGGATTTCTCGTCCGATCGAAGACTGCCATGGGTGCTGCAATCTCTGCACTGTGCCTGATATGACTCTGACCTTCACCGAAAATCCCTGGGATGTGTTGGAGCTGGCCAGTGTTTGGGGGTGTTGTTGCTGCCCCGCTCCTGAATTTGCTATAGCTCGAACAGAAAAAAACATAACGCACAACGGTCATGTTGTGCTGGCGCTGGGAAGGAGCAAAATGACAGAAAGAATAATACAGCAGAATGCCAGGACAGAGACAGACTCTACCAGAAGCGCTCACCAAGCAAACCATAACATAATACATCTGTGACCCTACAATACATCTGTGACCCTACCATATATCTGTGACCCTACCATACATTATTTTGTGACCCTACCATACATCTCTGACTCTACCATACATCTGTGACCCTACCGTACATCTGTGACCCTACCATACATCTGTGACCCTACCATACATATGTGACCCTGCCATACATCTGTGACTCTACCATACATCTGTGACCCTACCATACATCTGTGACTCTACCATACATCTGTGACCCCACCATACATCTGTGACTCCACCATACATCTGTGGTCCCACGATACATTTGGGACTCTACCATACATCTGCGACTTTACCATACATCTGTGACCCTACCATACATCTGTGACCCTACCATACATCTGTGACCCTACCATACATCTGTGACCTTACCATACATCCGTGACCTTACCATACATCACTGACGCTACCATACATCTGCGATCCTACCATACCTGTGCGATCCTACCATACATCTATGACCCTACCATACATCTGTGACCCCACCATACATCTGTGACCCTACCATACATCTGTGACCTTACCATACATCCGTGACCCTATCATACATTTGTGACCCTACCATACATCTGTGACCTTACCATACATCTGTGACCCTACCATACATCTGTGACCCTACCATACATCTGTGACCCTACCATACATCTGTGACCCTACCATACATCTGTGCCCCTACCATACATCTGCGACTTTACCATACATCTGTGACCCTACCATACAACTGTGACCCTACCATACATCTGTGACCCTACCACACATCTCCAACCTTACCATACATTCGTGACCTTACCATACATCTGTGACCCTACCATACATCTGTGACCCTACCATACATCTGTGACCCTACCATACATCTGTGACCCTACCATACATCTGTGCCCCTACCATACATCTGTGCCCCTACCATACATCTGCGACTTTACCATACATCTGTGACCCTACCATACAACTGTGACCCTACCATACATCTGTGACCCCACCACACATCTGCAACCTTACCATACATTCGTGACCTTACCATACATCTGTGACCCTACCATACACCTGTGACCCTACAATACACCCGTGACTCTACCACTTCCCTCTATCCATTGAGACATAATGAGTAAGACTAGGATGTGCACAAATATAAGATTTTATGAATTGTGTCTTGTACTCGACTAGATTTAAGAACCTCTGATGTGATCAGGGCCGGACTTATATGAAGAGAAGCCTCAAGCTAGTCTAACTGTGGAGTTCTTGCCAGTCCCCCACCTTCACGCCTAGAGGAAGATGGACATAAGTTGAGTAACGCCAATGATGATGATAGGCGTTTAAAATTCTGCATTTTTCGCAATTCCTTCTCGAAAGAGCATAAGCTAGGAAAAATACAAATGATGTGTTCAGAAGTGGGGACACGGTTGTCTAGAGGCAAGTTGCTCGCTTCTCATGCCAAAGTTACAGGGTTCAGGTGCAGGCATGTTGTAATTTTGGGATTTTTTCTCATATTTTCCTATCCCTGAGCCTATCGTAGGTAGGATCGAGCACCTAGTCTTCTCGGATAAGATCGAAAAATTCGGAGGGCACGTGTGTACATTGCTCACGTTCAAGATACTTTGGCTGTTGGAAATTGTGAAGAGCAGGCCGAACAAGGCCGCTGCCTGGGTCAAATTCTAAAAGAAACGAATCCCTACCCAATCAGAAAAATACAAACAAGAAAACTAAGGCGTAAATGCAAAGGGCAATGAACCTCCTAAAATACAGACCTAAACACATACAGCGTATTGTAATATCATATGGAAGAAAAGGCTACGCGTGTCATAACATATTATCAAAGTCAAAATTGGGCAAAAAGAAAAGGTTGTATGTTGCGAAACCCTGCGTGAGAAATAAAACTCAAACAATACAAAGCAAACTAAAGAGAAGACAGAAAATACACAAAATTTTCGGTTTTCGCCTTTTTCGAGTGAGAGAAAACCCGAACAGATTGGCCCCGAGGGGGCGAACCCCTCCGCCCCCCCCCCCCGCCAGATTTTGAGGCCCTAAGCTTCAGCCTACCTAGTCTAGTGCAAAGAGGGTTACTATAACCCTCTTTGGCCTAGTGGTAGCTCCGGCACTGGATGTGATCCATTTCTTTGGAGGGCAGAAAAAAAAAAAGGGGGGGGGGGACATCCTGCAGGCCCGTGAAACACTAACTGGAACAGCACTTCTCAAAGTGTGGGGCGCCACCCACTGCTGAACCATACTAACCCACTGGCCGGCTCCGAAGATGTCTACAGAAGATCGCTTACATGCCCCATCCCAGACACAGGATACCGAGACGAATCAATTTGTCATATTCCGTCCGTCGTCTTGCGCGCGTATCATCAATATCAACAACGCAACAATTCTCACCACATCCCTCCATAATTGAACAGAATAGAGTAGTAATCACCGTATTTGTACACGCACAATTTGTGTACATATAATGGTAGAAGGAATCGTTCGTCTCGGGGTTCTGCGTCTCGGGCTCCATTATGATTATTGTAAAATGTATTTATTCTTGAATGGCTCACTGAGTCTAGTCTATTTCGTCTCAGTTTTAGTGTGAGGTGTGGACTACGGGGTTAATTGGGATCTCTCCCACTAGCGAGATTGAAACAAATCTGTCTCAATAGCTCCAAACTGTTTTGAGACAGCTGGAGGAAAGACAGACGTCGCACACTGAGACAGAGAAGACACAAAACAGTCCTGACTCACTATGCCACGAGTCTTATTGTTGTTTGGAAAAATTATCATTTCTACTTCTATTATGTACTGGATGTTTGTACTGTGACAATTGGTCTTAATTATTCTTAACACCAAGGCGATGTTAAGGCTTTAACGTTGACGGGAGAGCAGGGCCGTAAGAATATCATTATGGGCCCTTGGGCAAAGCAATAGGCTGCAGTCTGGAAATTTGCATGCATTGGGCCCCCTAATCATCTGGGGCCCTTGGGGCAACTGGTACATGGGTCATGAAAGAAGAGTTTGAGAAACGCTGGCTAGAAGCAAACAGTGTACTGAGAAATACTAACTCTTTGACCCATAGCGTACGCTATGCTTTGACCACATTCATTTAGGAGCTGTCACTTACCTGGAAAACGCTTTCCACACCCAGGTTGTAGAAGAAAGGTATAAATGCCATCGACGTCATCCACATGGCTATGATCATGCCGCCACATAGCCACCACCACATGGTATGGTAATTGTAGACTTCCGCAGGGTTGCCTAGCAACGTCATGGCCGACATAAACGTTACCATCAGAGAGAAGGCCACCGGTACAGGATGCATGTTCTGCCCGCCCAGTAGAAAATCCTTGGTTGTGTTGTGATGTCGGTCCAGGATGGCAAAGAAGATGCCGATGCCACAGGAGATGAGGAGTGTCAGGACAAACATAACATAGTCCACAGGGCCAAACAGTGGGATAACTCCGGTGTCAGTGCTGTGCACGACATTTCCAAACTTGTCGACAGGCATTTCGGCAGTACGAACTGTGGACAGTGTGATTACAGAAATACATTTACAGCACAGATACAGGGAAATGAGGAGAGGCGGGACAAATATAACATAGTCCACAGGACCAATGCAATGGTGTCTTGTAGACTGGCCTTTCAGAAGTAGGAACTGTGGATAGTGTGATTACAGAAATACATTTACAGCACAAATACAGGGAAATGAGGAGAATCCGGACAAACATAACATAGTCCACAGGACTAATACAATGGTGTCATGTAGACTGGCATTTCAGAAGTACGAACTGTGGACAGTGTGATTACAGAAATACATTTACACATACAGGGAAATGAGGAGAATCCGGACAAACATAACATAGTCCACAGGACTAATACAATGGTGTCATGTAGACTGGCATTTCAGAAGTACGAACTGTGGATAGTGTGATTACAGAAATACATTTACAGCACACATACAGGGAAATGAGGAGAGGCGGGACAAATATAACATAGTCCACAGGACCAATGCAATGGTGTCATGTAGACTGGCATTTCAGAAGTACGAACTGTGGATAGTGTGATTACAGAAATACATTTTACAGTACAGATACAGGAAAATGAGGAGAGACGGGCCAACAAAATGTAGTCCACAGGACCAATACAGTAGAACAATTCCAGAATCAATGCTGCATGGGACATCTGGATCACCGGCCATGTTGACAGCTACTTCAGCAGTGCGAGCTATGGACAGCATAACAACAGAAATACATTTAATTGCTGGCACAGCAAAAACAGCTCTTCTTCATAAATTAGTTTATCACCTGTTTTTGATTACCCTTCATCCTGGCTGCAAGTCGCCCGATGCGGTCATTTCTTAATATCTAAAAATACCCCCCCCCCCCCCCCCAAAGTCAAGGTACGTCCACTGCAGGCTTAAACCACGAACCTCGCAAAGAGCATCCTTTGACGAGCCGCCGGGGAGCCCCGCTTCACGTCAGTTAAAACAGTGAAAAACTTCATTAATCAGAGCTAGATTCTGAGCGAGGACGGGTGTGGCAGTCATTGACCAGAATCCGCTTCCAGTAATCCACTTTTCGAATACAACGCTATCTCACTGTCAGTTTCATTTACATTCCCTTACCCTTTTAGGTGGAGCCAATTAGGGGATTTTTCATTATAGCATTTTCTTTTCTTTTCTTTTTTTCTTTTCTTAAAGAAATGATTGACAGAAAACTTCATTTCATGGCAGCCTTGTCACGGCAAGAAACAACTGCCACAGAAATGTTCACTAAATTCAGCTACCTGGTAAGGCGGCTGTCTCGTAAGAGAACCGCCTCATTCAAACCGTACACACTGGTATACGCATACGCGCATGCATGCACTAACACAGTGCAGATAGTGACCACTCACGGCAATCAGGGATATCAGACTGCAATCTAGACTGGACAGCTGCCCTCAGCTCAGCCCAGTGCCTGCGATAAATAAAGTCAATGGTGTAGATACTCGTAAACATGGCTAGGAAAGGGTTAGAATGGCACCAACACCTTCGTTTTCGACTACGTAAGGAAAGACAACCCTGCAAATGCAGGTTCTTTGGACATACTGCCTAACAAATTGTTTGCCTACTCCAGTTAGTATGATACAGACAGTGCTTAATTTATTACAACCATTGTGTTGTAGCCAAAGAACATTATAAATATAATTTTGCGGCCACAGTTTCCGGAAACAGATGAGATGAGTACCTTTTCACTGTCTTCCACAACTGTGTAGAGATCTGCTAAATTAAATTGGAATTATTTTTCAATTGCCATACCATTGTGAAGTGATCAGTTATAGCGTATAAAGTATGACAGAACATGACCTTTTCTTACCGGCGGTGAAGGAAAAAAACAACCCAACTCATATTACATGCATAAACAAACAAATCTGCACTATATTTGCATGTTGCAGAGATATGTTGAACACATACATTTACTTGCAATGCCTTTCTGAAGAACTCACTACAGCCTCCCTCCGGTGGAAACCATTTATTTTACACACAAAAAAGTGACAGGAACGAGCAAAATTAGCAGAATCACAGCAATTACGCAACTTTCATCTTCGTAACATTCTTTGGCCTGTAGCAAATTTTCAGCTCACTGGACAGGATCTTCATTCAAAATTTTCTACAGAATGGTCACCATTTCAAGAATCTGCGACAAAGTGAAAGGTCTGACGATTATTACAGCCTACAGAAACGGAAGTATTGGATACATTTCATCTAATTAAGGGCACAGGATAAAAGCTTATTTTTTCAAGTCATCATATTTGGCCACCAACTGATGTTAGGAATAGTATTTATTTTACCCAAAAGAATTTAGATTGAAGAAGCTTTGCCTTTGCAATGATAAAATCACACACATTAAAAAACAACAGTATTTGTATAATAAGCCAGGCTCCACGCCATTTTCTTACCGGCAGGCAGAGACCCAACAATGCCATTTCGGCCGTTGCCGGAATTCGGAGCTTTCCTCGTATTTTCCCAGTCGTGAGTGACCTCGTTGGAACCCTTTGTAGTCAGTAATGTTACATTGTAACTCACACTCCGTACTGGCTAGTTCCTACCTGCCTTTGCTTTTCCATCCATCAATCCATTCATCCGTCTGTCTGCTCGCCCGTCGGCGAGTCTGCCTATCTATCTATCTATCTATCTATCTATCTATCTATCTATCTATCTATCTATCTATCTATCTATCTATCTATCGTTAAAATAATGAAGTGAAAGAAAGAAACCGGAGAAAGAGAGAAAGAGAGGAAGAGAGAGAGAGAGAGAGAGAGAGAGACAGAGAGAGACAGAGAGAGAGAGAGAGACAGAGAGAGAGAGAGAGAGAGAGAGAGAGAGAGAGACAGAGAGAGAGAGAGTGAGAGAGAGAGAGAGAGAGAGAGAGAGAAGCACAGCTAGGAAAGGTGCCAGATGACGAAAATATGAGACACCAGAGATAATACCTGTAACAAGGCGTCATCGCCAACAACAAGCGATAAAAACACATAACTAACACAATCATGCTAATACAACAAAAGATCCCAAAACAAAGACAAGAAGGAAGTAAAAGATCATCATCACCAGCAGAATTTTGAGAGAAAATGAAAAAACAACAAAAAAACAACAAGGATATAATGACACCAGAAACAGTTGCCCGAACAGGGACATTAATAAAACTGCAAAACTTGTAGCGACAACAAAAACAACTACACCAAGAATATTACATGCTCACATTACAATTACCGTTTCTCTTCTCAGAAGGCTACTACCATCAGTACCTTTCGGAGTTAATATTCCAGCTACTTTGCCATGAGAGCTTATAACGTTGCCTCACTTTCTGCGCGACCAGATGTGTGTTAATTTGATATCTTAATGCAAATGCACGCACTCAAAAAATATTTAGTTCACGGTAGAGTCAAATGGGAACAAGTCAGACTTGAAAGATGGGCAAAAACAGCATAAACATTGAAACGATTTAAAACAAACAACGACAGCTGTACTGATAACAATACATCGTCCAGTACCAATATCAGAAAGACAGCCCACAGCATAAACAATGTTCTTAACATACTTACATTTAACCTCACGCCAAAACTCGACGATCGACCGAATTTGTTTTACTTTTACGTTTCCACGCTCTCCGGTTTTCTTGGGTTTGCTGAGATGTTCAGTAGGCTGCTCAACCCCCCAGCACCTTGTCAACGTGGCTCATACACACTTTCGCGTGCTTAATTTTTTCCCCCCTCATTCCTGCACTCGTGGAAAGCGCGGGCAGAGGCGGGTACTGACTGGGGGTTGTTGTCAGTCACGCAGAAAATCCAGATATCTCTGAAAAATCCTATGAAAAGAATCTTCTGTTTCTGGGATTTGAAAACAGTTCCGATGTTTCTTTTGATAGATGTTTTAAACCTGTGAAATGAGGCATGCAGTAAGTATGCAGTAAGTATGTCACGTGGTTTGATAACAGCTAATCTTACTACTTTCCTAGATGGGTCGTCAACATAATAACATTAAAAAAAAACCATAATGCATGCTCTTGCATATTATTATAATACCTGGTTTAGGATATCCAGTGTGCAGTTAAATTCCTTCCATGGTTTTGCGTCGCTGGAACAGTGTCGCTTGTCACGGTAATTATCATTTCGGACCAAATCGACCGAAGTGCTCGCACGTTTAAGCGCTCTTCGAGGGTCTGAAAAGACCAGATGGTCAGTCTCCTGTTGAGACTCACTAGGATGTCGTACTCACAAGAGTTTGCATGCCCCGACTGGGTCACTCTTGGCAGATGAGTTACAAATATAGCGTGCGGGGGGTTCTTTCTTCGGATCCTTTGCTTCATTTGCCCTAGCAGTTGTTGTGCCAAGATCAGAGGAATGTTCGTGTAAAGCCAAAATAACGATTCGCCATCCCTCTATAAGGGCTGATTGCATGTTGATGACATTTTATAACCTATGCTTGCCCCACAGAAAGGACATCGGCCATTATTTGTTTCATCCCATTTTTGGATTTCTGCATCTTTTGGGAGATCTCTGTTGACGATGGGAATGGAATGGCACTACTTGCAAAATATGAATTCATGTTTAGTTGTTTTTTTTTTTGCAGCGAATTTGTTCAAAATATACATGTAGTCCTTTGGCTCTGGGACATTCACTGACCCGCTTTCTTGATATACAATCATGTATTTCTTAATCTGAATCGTTGACCTCTCCGGTGAACATAATTTACTTGTATCTGTGTGCCGTTTAGTGTCTCCGATTGATGTGTTCACAATAAAACACTCCCGTAAACTTATTAAATGGATTTTGTTAAATTCTACTCTGGCATTTTCTACCCCTCTGCCTACTGCACCATCTCTCCATATTTTCCTTATTTCTCTGTGGGGGATCCACTTTTTGTCAGCTAATTTTTCGAGCATCATTGTTGGGATAGATTTCAAGGCACTGAACACAATTGTGAAGGATCTCTTCTCGGGGCAAACTTGGAATATCCGCCCAAGGGGGCAACTCCTGAAGCGTTGGGATGATGCAATATTACGCAATAGAACCCACTCTCAAGGCCACACAAGATTATCAGTCTGTGTCAAAATGGTCCGCCTATCCCCGACCCCAGATATTTTTATGTTCAGTTTTCTTCTTCTAAATCCTCCACAGACGTGTTGTTGGCCACGACTGGCGTTCCTGGCCAAAGAGCTCAGTCCTCAGAGCTCTCTGGTAAACCTCAACAGATTCCAAAAGCCTTGTTCTGCATAGGCGTATTTTCTATTGTTCGAGGGCTTGTTGTCAGATCTTAGCCTGACTGTAATATTATGTACCACACATATAATCTCTTACAGAGTTTGCTGGCATGACTTTTCCTGCTTCCCAAATGCAGTTTTCTCATCGGGCTTGTTTTGCATTGTTGTTGTTTGATCCGTAAGTCAAAAACATTACTGTTTAAGTCATAAATTGAGAGTATCCAAGGTAGACATTTCTCCTAGTCTACTTTCAGCTTGTAGTTTAGAGGACTTCGCTCAAAGATCTGCCTGGTTCTAATTCTTAAGACAAACATTATTCAGGGACTTCGAATTCTCCGCTGCCTCCCCTTCCCCCCCCCACCCCCTTGCAATTGTTTCCCCTGTATTCAAGGAAACCTAAAAACGGTTTATTTCACTTGCTGTCATGGGAATCTGAACTTCAAGTCCTGAGGCCATAATAATACATGTATGTTTCGTTTTCGAGAAGAATTTCAATTTTTCTTTTTGGATTACAGCCAATCTTCGTGAGTGGACATGCTCAGTGGACAAGCCGGGAACAAAATTAATCTTTGCTCAGTCGTCGTGCACTTGGGGGTGGGGATTGGTTGGGGACACCATTTCTGTTCACGTAAGAGAAGCAAGTCAGTTTCCCCGTTTTTTTTTCTGCCAAAGTGCGAAGTTCTCTCGAGGATGATGGGATAATCTGAACATTGCAAATTTTTCTACATCGCATCCTCGCTGAAATCACCCGGTATTTTGTCACTGTCTGCCAAAACGGTGAACAAGGAACTATGTTCAAAAGAACGTCCGTATTTTGTGGAATTGGTAACGTTACGATAATTTGGTTTCAAATATTGAAAATAATTCTCAACTTGAAAGTTTCCACAATTCTCAGGGGAATTTAGGGCGAATGCGTGAACGTGAACATTGTAACCCCTCTATGTCCCGACATTTAACCCCACGGATAACAGCTCCTTCTGAATCCCGGTTTCAATCCTTTATTTTTTCCCTAGTTGCATTTGCGATTTTATTTCGTTTTGTAGATAAGAATCTTTCTGCGCCACGGCTGTATAGTGATAATTTAACCCAGCATGGTGTGTGCAGTTTGTACACGTCAAGACATATTTCCCCCGAAAACAAGTTTTCTTACCAAAGCGTATAGAAGCAAACAAACAAAAAAACACTTCTCAAATTTCGACCTCGACATAAATGTGATTTCTGAAACAATACTCTGGTCGTGTCTGTGTTTTTGTTAAGTCGAAGAGGTAATTATGTCATCTGTAAATGGAAGCTCCTTATTCCCAATTGAGAGCAAATCAGTAACTACGAGGCTGAAATGTTAACTTTGAAATTGATCTTCATGTCTCCATTTTTTTTTTCAGTTATTCACAGACCATCCAAACAGACGTTGATTATGAATATATCTGAGAATAGTTATGTGCCAGACAGTCCTGTGCCAATTGGCACATGATGGACACAGATGGAGAGAGTTGACTTGTTCGTCCGTACAGCGCCCTCACGACCCATTCCAGGTCAAGAGACCAGTAACCGGTGACCTGGGGTTATCAAACTGTATGAAAAAAAAAAGGGGGGGGGGGGGAAGGCTCATAATCAATATCACCCTGACCTACTGGTCTGCTGTTGTTGACGTCGCAGGAGACCACTTTTCAAATGTTCGGTTTGCTTTCTACGTGGCCACAGTAGACATTTCATACAGTATACTTATGTCTGCCTCCGGACAGCCTAATTAAATAGCCGAGAACCACACTTTCACGGCTGACGTGGTGAGGTTTACGACCAAACCTCGCCAGGTTTCAAAGAGATAAGCTCACAGCAGCAGGAGGCTTCCTTGTGGCCCCAGCGCTAAAGCAAACCATTCGTAAAAAATCTCCGGTTTCCCCATAGTGCTACATCTATGGTTTTCCCCTAATATTTAAGAGAGATCAAGTTTACGGATTCCCCGGGCAAATTAAGGTAAAAATAGAACACCCCAAAATTGAGGGTTCCCTCATAGCGTGCCAGTCGTGCACGTTAATCTGGCCCTGAAGAAGACAACACCTTGCTATCTTTGTCCGTGTGGTAATGATAACCTATATTTCAGGCCATGAGGCGCGGATACAACTACACGTTGAATGTATCAGGCATTCCTCTAGCCACCATTCAATTCTTTGTCATAAGAAACCTGGCTGGTGGAAAACACACGTACAGGACAAATTCTCATCATGTAATAGAGAAGTTCATGCTGTTATCTATTATTATCAGGACTAAAAACAAAACAGAACGAGAAGTATGCGAATGCTGGCTTGCTTATTGTAAACTTCAACGTTCTTAAAATAGTACGTTGTTTTTTTTATAAGCCAAGTTTCTAAACTGAAAAAAATTAATAACATCATCTTTTCCAGATTTGGCTTTGGGTATCTCGCCCTTCAATTTTATTTGGTCACTGGGTTAAAGTTAAATTATAGCATGAGGTTTGTACAATTTGGTGTTTAAAAAAGGACAAAAATAACCACGCAGAGTCTGCATTTCCTAAGATAGAAGTTCGGAAATGGATATGAGTTTTCGACACTGCCAGAACAAGAGCCAACATTGAACGTTCAAGCATGATGTGAGCCATCAAAATTAATTTAGATCAGATAAATGCGTCATGGCTGCTGCATTTTAAATAAGCAAATAATGTGATTTGTATATTATGTTGACGTTTGTCATGCTCGCAAGCATGTTGAAGAAAACATACCACAGACAGGTCGCTTGGAGAAATCATAATAAACAACAAATGTTACAGAAAATAAAATCTTCTTTTCGCCAGCACTCTTGAATATGATCAAAGGGTCGCTGTTTTTTAATAAAGAATATCCCCATCCCATCTGGAAGAGAGAAAAAGTCATCTACGAGGAAACGTTTCACTGGTTAGGCGCGCACCAACCGATTCTGATCTCTCCGCTAGCTGGACGATGACGTAACAACACTGAGTTTCGATGAGAAGAAAAAAGAAACAAAAAAGTTGGCTAATGCGCGGGGTCTCATTGAAACTCAGTGTTGCCATTTCACAGCCCTACTGGTCGATAGTGCGCGCCTAAGCTTAAAGTACAGTGTTGGGGTCGTACTAGATATTGGTTCCCCATGAGGATTCCTGATCTGGACAATAATGTTTACGGGTTTTCTCGTTAGTCTGGCATGAGACATTTCCTGACATGCGTGATCTCAGTAATGCAAACACATAGATTCGCATAACGAACAAGTTTATAACAAAGATATTTAAGTCCAACGAACATCTGAAATACCAGTACCCGACACGCAGG